>CM053757.1:5135779-5387801 GCA_028658305.1 Pachyuromys duprasi | reverse complement strand
GGTTGCAGGCGTTGCCGAGCAGTGTGCATCCCCGCTGTATGCAGGCCAGTCTGCAATGGTGCCCAAGGCCTTCTCAGACCGGCCCGTGGACACACACATGGCCTGAGGTGGTCGCTGGTGGACCTGCGCACGCAGGCCGGTTAAAAATGTCTCCTAGGCCCTCTCAGTCTGAGGTGTTTCCGAGGGACGAGATTGGTGTGCACCTGCTCAATGCCTGCCGGTTAAAGCGCCCCGCAGTGTGCAGGCCAGTCAAAATGGTCTCCTAGGCCCTCTCAGTCTGGTTCGTGTACTCACACACACACACACACACACACACACACACACACACACACACAGGGACTGAGGTAGTTTCCAGCGGACGCGATTGGTGTGCGCCTGCTGTATGCCCGCCGGTTGAAACAGAACCGGGGTCTTTCTCTGACTGGCCTGTGGACTCCCACACGGACTGAGGTGGTTATTGGCGGACCCGCAGTGTGCAGGTCAGTCAAAACGGTATCCGGTTCCTCCTCTGTCTGGCCCAGAGGCTGTGAGACCCAGTCTGGTATTGCAGCTGCGGGCGCCCAGCGCGGCTGCTCATTCAGATCAGAGCTGTGCGCTGCGTCACCCGGAGATTTTTCTGGGGAATAACTGGGTGTCCCTAGGGTTTTCCCACTTGATTTCCTCTCCGTAGGAGTTCCGCTCACCTGGCAATCACAAATGCTGGTGTTTTAGGTCCCAGAGTTCAGTCTCCTGGTCGCTGCGTTGTTTCTGCTGTCCTACTCCTCAGACACGGTGTCCTCTCCTGGCAGCCATGTTGGGTCCCCCCAATTTATTTAATTTTATTATTTGTGCATTGGTATCAGAATCCATGGAACTGGAGTTATAGACAGTTGTGAGCTGACATGTGGATGCTGGGAATTGAACCCAGGTCTTTTGGAAGAGTAGTCCATGCTCTTACCCATTGAGCCATTTCTCCAAACATTGTCTACTTTTTATTTAAACTATTTTGTGCAGTATATTCTGATCACTGTTTTCCTTCCCTCGTCGTCTCCCAGATCCTTCCCACTTCCCTCCTACCACAGCCATCCAGTTCCACACCTTCTCTCTCTTTAGAAAACAAGGAACCAACTAAACAACCAACCCTGAATAAAACAGACAAAAAGAAGGGGCTGGAGAGATGGCTCAGCATGGTAAGAACATGCTCTGCTCTTTCAGAGGTCCTGAGTTCAATTCCCAGCACCCGCAAGATGGCTCACAGCCATCAATACTGGAATCTGATGCCCTCTTCTGGCATCTGGCATTCAGTTAGAGCACTCAATATATAAAATAAATAGATTAAATCTTAAAAAAAAAACAGACAAAAGGAAACATACAGAAAAAAAAACATTAAAACACAAAATCAGAGATAGTAGATAAACAAAAGACAGGCAAGGTTTTTAAAAAATGCCCAAACAAAGCCATTATGGGCAAAACATCTTCAAAAGTACTATTAAGTCTGTTTTGTGTTGGCCATCAGCAGCTGGCCACAGGATCTCCCTTAGGTGTGTTGTGTAGACCAAGTGAGACTGCACTGGAGAAAACTAATTATTCCTTTTTGAGTAGTTGTCAAATGGAGATAGTTTCTGGCTTAGAGAAGAAAGCCCTTGTCCACTTCCCCTTTCAGCGCAGAGACCCATCTGTCTTAGAACCTGTACATGTCCTGTGTTGCTGTCAGTCTCTGTGAGCTCATACGTGGGCCAGTCCTGCTGTGTCTGTAAGTCTCTGTTACCTCCGTACCATTCATGCTCTCTGGCGTTTACAATCTTGCCTCCTGTCTACTGTTTTTTAAACTCTTCTTAAAGCAGGAGAAATAATCATTGAATATAGCCAATTGCTTTTCACTGAAATATTTATTCTCTTTTGCACTGAGAAAAAGAATCTTGTGCCAGGCTTGGTGACACCCCCCTTAATCCCAGCAGTTGGAAGGCAGAGGCAGAAGAATATCTGTAAATTTAAGGCTAATCTGGTCTACATAGTGAGTTGCAGAGTTCTAGGCCAGTCAGAGTTACACAGTGAGATCCTGTCGCAAAAATAAAAAATAAACAATACATTTACATTAACTTACATTACCTTTTTTTTTTTGAGACAGTGTCTGTCTGTGTATCCCAAGATGGCTATGTAAATCAACCTTACCTTGAGCTCACAGAGATCCACCTGCATCTGTTTGCCACCCCAGGCCTCCAGTGATAAGATGAAATAAAGGCATGCACCACCTTACTGAATAGTAATAGGCCAATAAGGTAGTACACGCCTTTATTTTACTTATCTATTTATTTATTTATCTATCCATTTATTTATTTATTTATTTATGGAGGTGTTTTGCCTTTAATTATTAAATGCTTTTATTTAATAATTTATTTGTATGTGGGGGTGTTTTGTCTACATGTATGCCTGTGCACTATATGCATGGGCCAGAAGAAGGCATTCATCCCTGGAACTGAAGTTACAGGTGGTTATAAGCCACCAGGAATTGAACTTAGGTCCTCTGGACCAGCAGCCATCTTGCTAACCCTCTGGCTTTTATTTTACTTTTTAAAAAAATTATATTTAGTTTTTTGTTTTGTTTTTTTGAGACAGAGTTACTCTGTGCAGCCCTGGCTGTCCTGAACTCTGTAGACCAGGCTGGCCTTGAACTCACAGAGGTCTGGCTGCCTCTGACTCCCAAAAGCTAGGATTAAAGGCATGTGCCACCCTAACCTGGCTTTTTATTTAGATTTAAAAAAATTTTTTTAAAGCATGTGTGTGTGTTGGTGTTAGTATGTTCACATGAATGCATGTCCCTGTGAAGGCCATAGCATCAGATCCCCCTGGAGCTGAGTTACAGGCATTTGTAAGCCACCTGACGTGGGTGCTAGAAAACAGATCTTGAATTTGGGGCCTTTTCAAGAGCAGTCCACACTTTTAACCACTGAGCCATCTCCAATCTCCTCCCTCAACCCACTCCCTACTCCCCCAGGCTGCAAACGGCCCTAGAAGCTAATGTGTTCCTTGGCGCACAGGGCAGGTTTGTTTATAAAGATAGTGGCTCCCTCTGCAGAGATTTAGAGGCTGCCTCTCTCAGGGGAAATTTGCTTTCCTCCCTAGACAAGATCTGTTTGTTCTCTTACCAGAATAATAAAGATAATGTCTCCCCTTGGGCAGAGGTTGGACAGGTTTGATAGTCCCCTTATAAAATCAGAGCTTTCCTTAGGTTAGCATGTCACAGCCATGATGGAGACCCTCTGTGTGCACAGCTTCTGCCCAAATCTCAGTGAATCACTAGATTACCCTCCAGGACTGGAGAACAAGGGGAATTGTCACCACATGAAGCCCATAGTGTCTGCTTCACCAGGGAAGTCTGGCTTGTCCGCCAAACAGCTAGCTCCCTGGCATCCAGGGAGTGCATGACTTCTTCACTTGACAGAAGCAGTGATTACATTTTCTTTTGTGCATTTTCCCCAGAGTCTTTTCTTACTTCTTTCATTATTGGTACTAATCCAAGCACTTAGGATGCATCAGTAAACAGACAGAGATTGTTACCCAAGGAGCTTGATCAATGAAGAGGAAGCAGAAATGTTAGACATACAAGAGTGTTACA
The DNA here is from genome assembly GCA_028658305.1 of Pachyuromys duprasi. Classification (NCBI taxonomy): domain Eukaryota; kingdom Metazoa; phylum Chordata; class Mammalia; order Rodentia; family Muridae; genus Pachyuromys; species Pachyuromys duprasi. The sequence goes on along the minus strand of CM053757.1, from coordinate 5,384,206 downwards.
GAGGAAGTGTAGAGATTTTCTTTCAGGGAGTGACACAATGTTCTAAAGTAATAGAAACAAGCCAGCTCTAGGAAAAAGCAGGCGGATCTCTGTGAATTCAAGGCCAGCCTGGTCTACATAGAGAGTTCCAGGTCAGCCAAGGCCATGTAGTGACCATGTAGTGTTTCTGACCTTTGCGTCTGTGTTGAAAGGAATGGACTGGGCAATACATTTTGGTCCATATTCAGCACTTCACTCACTACTTATGTGTGTATAGGTTAAGAGCATTGGCTGCTGTTCTAGAGAACCCAGGTTCAATTCCCAGCACCCACATGGCAGCTCACAACTGTATGTAAACTCCAGTTCCAGGATATCCTACACCCTCACACAGACATACATACAGGCAAAACACTAATGTACATAAAATAAAAATAGATTATTTTTTAAAAATTTAAAAATGTATTTTTCAGTACTTCATGTTATTTGCTGATACTGACACATTAATTTTACTAGAAGAGACTGGAGGGTGCTCAGCAGCTAAGAGCATTTACCACTTCTTCAGAGGACATGGGTTTGGCTCCCAGTACCCACATGGTGGCTCACAACCATTTTGAACTCCAGCTGCAGGGGATCTGACACCCTTTGCTGGCCTTTGCAAAAACTACACCCATACACTGTTTTAAAAGATAAATTATTGGAGCTAGAGAGATGGCTCAGTGGTTGAGGGCACTGGCTCCACTTCCAGAGAACCCACGTGGCAGGTCACAACTGTCTGTAACTACAGCCACAGGGGCCCTGACACCCTCTTCTGGCCACCCTGCACATTGCATGCATGTGGTGCACTGACATACATGCAGACAAAACACCTGTACATATAACAATAAATACAAATTTTAAAGATAAACTATTACTATAATAGTATCTTATAAGGCCATCAATGTAGATTGTTTTGTATTTTTAAGCTGATGTGTAATTATGCTTACCTTATACAATGTAACATATATATAAACACATATATATTGTTGAATAGCTATCTCTCACTAACATGTGCTTTATCACACAGAATTAGTATTTTTGTGTGGAGAACAAGGAATTGAGACTATAAAGTAAGAAAGAACAAGGAAGCTTTGCAGATGATAAAATTAATCTTATATCTTGATTGTAGTGATTACACAAATCTATACATGCTTTAAAATTCATACAACTATACATCAAAAACATACTTTATTTTTTAAAGACTTATTTATTTAATGAGTGCTCTAACTGCATGTACAGCTGCACGCCAGAAGAAGGCATCAGATCACATTATAGATGGTTGTGAGCCACCTGTGGTTGCTAGGAATTGAATTCAGGACCTCTGGGAGAGCAGCCAGTGATCTTAACCTTTTAGCCATCTCTCCAGCCTCCAAAAGCATACTTTAATATATAACAATTTATAAAATAAAATGTGCAATTATTGCTAATTATTTTATGGGTAATATTGTCATTATGGTTCTTTTTAAGGCTTTATCTTTTCAAGGCATACACTAAAATATTTCAAGGTAAAATTATATGAAACATGGGATTTGTTTAAAAAATAATACTGGGGGCTGGAGAGATGGCTCAATGATTAAGAGCATTGGCTGCTCTTCCAGAGGACCCAGGTTCAATTCCCAGCACCCACATGATATCTCACAACTGTCTGTAACTCCAGCTCCAGGAGATCCAGTGACCCCGAGGGCATAAGACATACGGGCAGTATACAGATGTATATGCAGGCAAAACCCATACATATAAAATAATTAACAAAAAAAATTTAAATTAAAAAAAATAATACTGGAAGGGCTGGACAAACTGGGTGGCTCAGTGGGTAAAGTGCTTGCTGTGCATGAATGAGGACCTGTGTTTGGATTCCCAGTGCCCACGGGAAAAGATGGATGTGGTAGTGTGTACCTATAACTCCAGCTCTAGGAAGGGGAGATGGGAGGATTCTGGGGATTACTGGCCAGCCTGTAGGTTCTGACAATCAATGAGCTCCAGGTTCGGTGGCTGACCTTGACTCAAAAAATATTGTAGAAGTTGGATACAGTGGTAAACACTTTAATCCCAGTACTCAGGAGGCAGAGGCACATGAATCTCTGAGGCCAGCCTGGTCTGCATAGCAAGTTCCAGGACAGCTAGGACTACTTAAAGAGACCCTGCCTCAAACAAACTATTGTACAGGGTGATGAAAGAAGATAATGATACCCCTGGCCTTCAACAGGCATATACATGCATACATACACACAGGCACACACACACACATAGACACACAGACACACACACACACATACACAGCATGGAGGAGATTAAGTTAGATAAAAATCCAGAAATACATCTTTTCCTTCAAAGGAGTAAACGGCAAATGACTGAGTCACACAAAGGTGGAATTTATCTTTTAGGATGGTATCATGGGACCACAGGCTCTTAGCCCAGGAAGGACTTCAAGCCACACAGCCGCCTTTCTCTACCATGCCTAATTTTCAAAACTAAACAGCACCGTCAGTGTTGTTGATATATGGGGGTGGGGGTCATGAGGCACTAAGTCAAATCATTCTGTAAGCCAACAAGATGGTGGGGGGAGGGTATTGAAGTAAGCTTCAGTTTCCTCTTCCATGCAACAGAAGGTGTCTATTTTAAGGCTCCTTCATAGGAGGTAGAACATGCCAGAGCATCGGAACAGTGAGCCTGGTTAATATGTGACCTGTGGAATGATCTGTGGGGTACACGGGGCTGTTAATATGGGACATTAGGCTGCCACTCCTGAAAGGCATGGAGGTTGGGCATGTCCTTGTCAGCCTTCTGTGACTACAGCCTGAAAGGCCTATTTTCCTGCCTCTGTGGCATGCTGGCTGAGACCACACCGTTTCCAGGATGAGCCAATCTCACATAGCTGTCCAGTGGCTCCTGGAGTTGCACTCTAATTGTGTGTCCCTTTTAACTGCAAGTATGTTCTCCTTTTGCTCTGCACCTCTCCCTCTCCTGGCACAGATCACCCAGTAGAAGGAAGATCTTTAGTCTTTCCAGACAGAGCTGAGCCGTGGTTGTGGCTTCTTAGCTTCAGCAAGGTGCGGGAGCCAGAAGCTCCAGAACATAATCCCATGGGTCTCCCAAAACAGAAAAGAAGGGACCAGTGGTGGTGTCACATACCAACAGGATGTGTTGAAGAGGCAGAGGCAGGAGGATCACGAAATTGAGGCCAGGTGGGTTACAATCATCTGCAACTCCAGAAACAAGGCATACACCTACCTACCTACTAACCTATCTACATACATATGCATACAGGCAAAACATTCACACACATAAGATAAAGTAAGGAATTATTATTTTAAATTTAAAAATTAAGGTATCCATGCCCTTCCCCTTTCAACCTTTATCACTTTATCATGGCCTATCACATTCTGACTTTCCTTTAGATTAGTTGCTCTGGAAATTCCAACAAGAATGTACCCAGGTCTGAGTAGCATTTTTAGCTATCCCATAAAAAGAAAACAAAACCTTTCTTGGGTCGCTCATAGTTGACTGAAAACCAAGATTTCATTGTCCCTACTACCCTGAAGGCATTTGTTTCTGATGTTGACATGTATGGACCTTTCATCCATCACTGTATCTCAAACAGCCAATGTCACCCTGTTTGAAAAACTTACGTGTGAGTTGGCAAATGTGCAGCCCCAGGGACTTGTGTCTATTTCTAACCCTGTTCCATCTTTGTGCTGTCAGCAGAGCTGAGTCCTTAGTGGAGTCTCAGCTGCCCTCTGAGTTATAGTGGTAGCTACTGTCCATTTCATATTTTGCTCTCTGACAGGCATTACACTACACAAGAGAACATCTCACTAGGCCTCGGAATAAGCCTACGAACCCAAAGCCCAAAGATTATGATGTACATCCATCTATTGATGAAGAGATGCAGAGAAGTGAAATAAGGTAATAAGCACTAGAGGCATGAGTCTTGTGTAGTATACTGCCTGCCTTGGTTAGGACCATCCTTTGTGGGACTTGAACCAAAAGGAAGCCCCTGGTTTTTTGTTTGTTTGTTTGGGTTTTTCAAGACATGGTTTCTTTGTGTAGCCTTGGCTGTCTTGTCCTGGACTTGCTTTGTAGATCAGGCCCACCCTAAACTCAGAGATCTGCCTGCCTCTGCCTCCCCAAGTGCTGGGATTAAAGGTGTGTGCCATCGCGACAGACCCAAGCCCTGGTTTTCAAAAGATATTTATCATTTATTCTTATTTTGTGTATGAGTGTTTCACCTTCATGTAGGTGTGTATATATGTGCACCATGTCTTTATAGTGCCTGAGAACGCCAGAAGAGGTCACCAGAACCCCTAGAACTAGAGTGACAGACAATCTCAAACTGCTATGTGGGTGCTGGGAACCGAGCCAGGAGCAGTAAGAGCAGTAAGCTCTTGATTACAGAGCCATCTCTTCAGTACCTTCTGACTGATTCTGATGAACTGGTATTGTGAGAAAGATCAGTTGTTTTGTTCGAAGGACAAGGAAATGAAATTGTCATGCCACTCTTCCTGAAGGAGACGTCGCTAGGCAGTTCAATTGTCTTGACAGAGTAGCCTGTCGGAAAAAACAAAGAATTGCCCTCTGATGACTTCCTGTTCTACTTTAAGGCTGTGTCTGGCTCAACACTCCACTTTCTGTGACAGTCTCAAACTGGCTAAAAGATTTCTCATCACGCGAATTAGCCTGGCTCCATTTTAGACAGAACTGTCATCCTTTCCTTTAGGGTAGGTCTCAGTGAAGAAGACCAGAAAGCTAGAAAGGAGGGACTGGGACTGCCTAGCTGCCCGCTCTTGGACCACCTAGTTCGTAAGGAAGGGGAGGAACACAATCCCTGCCAGTCCCGCCTCCGTCAGGCCCTCCCCCATAGACCACGCCCTACAGAGCTCCTCCCCGGGGCCCGCCCCGCGGCGCATTGTGGGATCTGTCAACCCCGCTGGAGTGGGACCAGGTGCTAGGTCATGGCCATCCAGCCGGTAAGACCCTCGTTCGGTGCCCTGACCCTGGGGTCCCGCCCCAGCTGGTTCTGTGCATTCGGCCCCACGGGACTGTGCTGTGCCCGCGCTGGATGCTGGGGTCTCGCTGCACCAGCTGCGGGCTGGGGACGCTGCTCCGTTGACTTCTTCGGCTTTTGCATGCTTTCTTGCTCCCAGAGCTCGGGATCGCCACCCCCGGTCCCGACCAACTCCCTGGCTCTTCCTCAGCATGGCGGTCACGCGTCTTCTTCTACCCGCAGAGCCCGGTCTTGTTAACCTCTCTGGGGGTGGGGCTGCTTACTCTGCTCGGACTGGCTCTGGGTACTTATCTGGTTCGAAGATCCCGCCGACCGCAGGTCACTCTCCAGGACCCGGATGAAAAGTACCTGCTTCGATTGCTAGACAAGACGGTAGGTTGTGAAGAAGGGGCCGAGCAGAGAGGGGAGCAAAGTTCTCCTAGTTTGAGGGATAGCATCCAAGGTGGTTGGATTGCTCCAGGGGACTTGGCAGGCCAGACCTGCTTGATGAAGCATCTTGTCATCCATCCTCTAGACTGTGAGCCACAACACCAGGAGGTTCCGCTTTGCCCTGCCCACCGCCCACCACATTCTGGGGCTGCCTGTGGGTAAGGAAGAAGGAGTGGGTTTCTTTCCTTGGCATCCTATGAGGGCAAGTCACTGCTTAGCTATTTTCTCTGAACACACCATTCTCTTTCCCTCACTTGGCTTTGAATCCTTCAGCCTGTGAGGAACCACTCCTTTAGGATGTGGCTTCTGTGCTCCTTAGACACCTCTAACCTCTTTCCAGTAGGACTTGCTGTAACCCCACCCCCCCAATACCCCAGCAAACACTAATTTCTTCCCATTGTGCAAACCCTCCGCTCACCTGTTGCTGGTAAGGTCCTGGCAGTACATGAGGGAGTTTCTCAGGTGGGAGGAGGCAAGAGATCCTGCTGAGGGAACCTCCCTGTGGGACAGTTCTTTGGACCAACACCAAGAAACAAAACATCCTTTTCTCTTAAATCTGAGTGTTTTGGGATGGTGACAGGGACACAGCACACCCACGGCAGTTATGTAAAGTTCCCTGTGGTCCCCAGGCAAGCATGTCTACCTCTCTGCCCGAATTGATGGCAGTCTGGTCATCAGGCCTTACACTCCTGTCACCAGTGATGAAGACCAAGGCTATGTGGATCTCGTCATCAAGGTAAGAGTATAAAGAGGAAATCTAAGGGCCAGGGAAATGGCTGGGTTGTTGGGAAAAGCACTTGCCACACAAGCCTGAGTTTGAATTCCCAGTTCCCATGCAAAAGCAGGACACAGTAGCCCATGTATCTGTAATCCCAGCATGCCTTTACTGGGAGATGGATAGCTGAAACTTACCAGACACTCAGAATTTGGGATCCAGCTAGCCTTTCAAGAACAACAACAACAACAAAAATTCCTGTCTCAAACAAGAAAGACAGAGACCAACATTTGAGGTTGTTCTCTGACTTTATGCTTTCGGAGGTAGCTCTGTGTGTGTGTGTGTGAGCACAAACACAAACACACATCACGTACATGCACAAACACACCAAAAGAAAAGGAATCTAGAGAGTCTTTGTGGGGTTTTAAGAAACTTCCTAGATTCCTCTGACAACATGAAGTAATGAGTCCTTTATGAGTGTAAGAGAAGTATCTGGATATAAGGAGACGAGTGTGTGAGCGTGAGCTCTGATTTCGCCTCCATTACAATGGGGCATTTCTTCCTCTCTGCTTCATCAGGTTTATTTGAAAGGTGTGCACCCCAAATTTCCTGAAGGAGGGAAGATGTCTCAGTACTTGGATAGCCTGAAAATTGGGGATGTGGTGGAGTTCCGGGGGCCAAGTGGGCTGCTCAGTTATGCTGGGAAAGGTGATTATCTGTCTTTTCCTTTCTATAGTTTCATTTCTCCTGTCCCTACAGTCACCCCAAACCCTATACAGTTTGCATGTGTGCATGTGTGTACCTGTGTAAGGCTTCCTGGTTCACCAGCCACAGCGGACAGGTATGGAGATTACAAAAGTAAACCTATGCTTCTCTTTCCCTCCCCCAAAGAGTCTTCCCTCTGGCTAAGAACCAAGAGAAAGCTTTTTAGCCCTTCCCAAAGGAACAACTGTACCATTCTCCTGGTGAAGCTTTGGGCCACTAGGGAAACTAAATTCACCCTGGCCCCAAGCCTACCACTTTCACCAGGGATCAATCCTCTGTCAGAAAGTCTTTGCTCTATATGCCTTCCCTTCCCCTCACTCAACCTCACAGGATCTCAATCTTCCCAGCTGTGTCGGATCACTGAGGTTTTGGGTGTGACTTCTGTGTCCCTACTATGTGAACTGACTGATAGGCACACAGCCCAGCCACATTGTCCTTCCTAGAGTAATTGTCCTGGCTAGTTTGAACTCTGCCAAAGTCCCAGGATCAGATTTCATACAGCTGCTAAAACAGCCTAGGGCACAGTTTTCTGTTTGGCGTTTGTTTACTTAGTTTCTGTTTTGAATTGATTCTAACTCTTCATGACTTCCTAGGGAATTTTAACATTCAACCCAACAAAAAATCTCCACCTGAGCTTCGAGTGGCGAAGAAATTAGGAATGATTGCTGGTGGTACAGGTCTGTATCACTTGAGGGACATCTTTGCTTGGCATTGTTGGGTTTTGCAATGTAGGTTTAGCAATAGAGGATAAGTTGTTAATCTAGGGACCATTAGTGTCTAGAGTTCCCCAGCAGTCAAAATCAAAAGTAGAAACAAGACAACAATCAAAACAAAACAAAAGCACAGCTAGTATGAGAGAAATAAGTTAGGAGATACCTCCACAAGCTGAGTGGATTTAAACAGTTTGAGGAAAACAGCTAAGTGTGAATAGTTGAGACGGAAAAAGCCAGGCCTGGTGGGACAGGCCTGCTGTTCCCAGGATTGGAGCTCAAACCAAGATGATCACAAGTTTAGAGTCAGCCTCGGCTTCCTACATAAATACAGCTCTAGCCAAGCCAGGACAATTTAGTGAGCACATTGGTAGACCGCGTCACCTAGCATGTTCAGTGTCCTTGATTCAATTCTCTATATCACAAATGAAAAAAATAAGAGCACTGTAGTACTACCATAGTACTATAATACTATAGGTGTCTCTTAGACACTGTAAGTAGGTAAGTACAAGCCTTTCCCTTCTGCAAATAAGGAAATGGAGAGTCCTAGAGCTTTGGTTCCCATGGGGTTATTTAATTAATAACAGTCACAGCCAGGATTCAAGTCCTACTCAGCCTGATTCTATAGAACACGCTATTACCCTCTATACGCAGGGTTTCAGAACTCTTATCACCGAGTCAGAAGGGACATTAGTAATGTATGACTCTTTTTTTTTTCCTTGAGGCCAGATCTTGTTAGGTAGCTCAGGTTGGCCCAGAACGCACTCTTTCTCACAGAAATATGACAGCCTTTGCTTCCCAAGTGCTGCTAATTAAAGCCATATACTACTACGTCCAGCCTAATCTATAATGTTCCTACCTCCAAGGGACTTTCAGAGCGGGTGTCTTAAATGGACTCCTTAGGATTTCTATGCTGTGATCTTATGTGAATATTAAGGTCTAGAAAGGTAGGCCCTGGTGAATATGCAGGTAGAGGTCATAGGATTAGACACAGCAGGAAAACACAGGAGTGTGAACAATAAGCTTTGAGGTGACTGGGCTGGCCAGAGAAGGACTAGGAGAGAGGAGAGAGAACATCCCCACCGCATCTCACCATGGGGTGCCCTCATGCAGGAATCACCCCAATGCTGCAGCTGATCCGGGCTATCTTGAAAGTCTCTGAAGATCCCACCCAGTGCTTTCTGCTTTTTGCCAACCAGGTTAGTTTGCTTTTCTGAGACACAGCGCTTCAGACTGGCTATGTGAGTAGATGGACTGAGAGACAGAACTGCCTTTGGTGCCTGTTCTAGTGATGGTCCAGAAGCCGCTCTGCAAATACAGGGGAAGGGGGTTTTCTAGGACCAGCAAGAAGAGGGCCAGGGTTTGGTTTCCAGCCCTCACATGGCAGCTTACAACTTTCTCTAATGCCAGTTCCAGGAGATCTGGCACTTTTCTCCAGGCTTCAGGGGTAGTGGGCACCCAGGCAATGTACTTATATGTGTGTAGGCAAAACAGTCATAAAATAAACAAACAAAAAAAACTTTTTTTTAAAGTAAAAGAGGGGAAAGGACCTAGTAAGAAGCCAAAATTCTTCCCTAGCCCCCAGGAAAGCAAGACAAAATGGAGGTGTCTCATGATAAGCAGAGGTGCTTAGGCCTTCTTGGTCAAATAACTTCTTTGTTAAGTATAAATGAAGGCCACTTGCTGATCCTTAGCACCCTAAAAGCATTGCAAGTCTGGCCTTCAGCATTCTTCTTTCTTCTGGGTTGGAAGGTTGCCATAGCACAGGAGGAAAAAAAAAACTTTTCTGGTATTTCTGAGACTCTTGATTCCTTGTTTGCATTTCAGACTGAAAAGGACATAATCCTCCGAGAGGACCTGGAAGAACTACAGGCCCAATATCCTAAGCGCTTTAAGCTCTGGTTCACTCTGGATCATCCTCCAGAAGGTACCTTGCCATTTCTGAACATCCGGATAGTCCCTCATTATCAAAATCAATTTTGTGAATTTGAATTCTGGGTTCAGTAAAACAGACCAACCCGACACTGCCAAATCCGCACATCCGTGTGCTCAGATAAAATGATCTCCTGATCCCTGTCCTTCAGGCTCCTGTTTTCAGGCAGGCAGTAGGGATGTGACTATAGTTGCTGCTTCAACCCGAGGCCTTCATCCCCTTTGGGTCTTCCTAAGGGTCTGTTCTGGAAATACCACGTTTCCTTGCTGGTAAGGACCTGAAGCACCTGTTTTGCTCTCTTCCCCATCCTCCAGGCTGGGCCTACAGCAAGGGCTTTGTTACTGCCGACATGATCCAAGAGCACCTGCCCGCCCCGGCAGAGGATGTGCTGCTGCTGCTCTGTGGGCCACCTCCTATGGTCCAGCTGGCCTGCCACCCCAACTTGGACAAGCTGGGCTATTCACAAAAGATGCGCTTCACCTACTGAGCATCTGAAAGCCTCTGTGATCCCGTGTGTGCAGTTGTCCCTGGTCAATTCTTGAACACCGAGGCCTAGTGCCTTTGCTGAGAGCATCAGCTTTTTGTGTCTCATCCTGCAATCTGGATGCTTGCAGAAACAACACTCCAGCTATGGCAGATGCAGGTTAAGGCTGAGTCACTCCCTGGACTCTTCTTTTGATAAAAGGTCCAGATGAGGCTCAAGGAGCAGTCTTTTCCCTAGAGCCAGAAAGAAAGGAGCATGTATCTTGCTAGTTTCTGACCTTTGTGTCTGTGTTGAAAGGAATGGACTGGGCAATATACTTTGGTCTATATTCAGCACTTCATGCACTACTTATGTGTGTATAGGTTGAATGGGCTTATAGACATAGTCCTACAGAAAATTATTTTCCAGAATTCTAAACCTCAGAGAGAGGAGGCTGACAGGTGTGCGTGTGTGTGCAGGCTAGAGCGAAATGGTTACCCACAACTTAAGATTGCTGCTGTACAGTCTCTGGCTGTTCAAATAAATGGACCTGAGGCCCTCATGATCTCAAGGCGTTATGTCTGAGGTCCTTGTCTCCTAATGCCTAAGGACATTGGAAGGGAAGGGCTCCCAACACAAAGTCTCCTAGGTGTTTTAAAGAGCATCTGAGGAGTGATGCCATCTGCTGAAATGTGAGCCGCCAACAGACCCGGGCTCATTCCTGCAGCTGTTCTGTGGGGCCAGAGCCCAACTCCTCCCTGAAGGCTTCAGAGCTGGAGGGAAGAAAACACAATTAGAGGGGCCTTTTAGAGTATGGATATCCCTCAGTGGTCCCTTAATTTAGCCAGCCTTCCCCTCTTTCTATGGGCCTATATTCACAATATTTATCTTTCATGGTACCTGGCATACAAAACAAAGTATTGCCTTTCCATTTGGCAGGGACATTTGCCCCTTTAAAAAGTAACCTGACATCACCAGCTCTGAACAGACTTGGTGACTAGACTGAGTTGGCCTCTCCCAGGCTCATCAGTCCTAAATAGCCACCTATGCTAGAGAACTCACGATCCAGTCCCCTCAGTTCTCCCAAGATAGGACGCAGGCAGCCCTGTGGTTTCTCTGTTAGTCTCACTGGGAGGAAACAGTTCTTTGGATCCAGCAGGAAGGTCAATTTTGGTTTTGTTTTTTTCATCTTATCTTGTATGTGTGGATGTTTTGCCTGCATGCATGACTCTGCACTACATAAATGCAGTACCCAAGAATGCCAGAAGATGGCATCAGATCCCCTGGAACTGTACCAGGTGGGCACTGGGAATTGAACATTGGTTTTTTGAAAGAGTGATCTTAATGCACAGCCATCCCTCCAGCCATTCAACATTGTATTTTTGTTTGTTCGTTTTGTTTTGTTTTTGAATGGAACTGGGTTTCTGTCTCTGGAGGCCCTGACATCCCGGGGGTAATAGGACAGATTCTTCAGTAAATTCCATTAGATGTTATTCCATGCCTTGAGCAGCTGGTATGTATATGCCATTGCTTTGTAAGTCACCTCACTTTTGGAATGGAAATTCTTGCTTAGAATTGTTGAACTTACTGCAGCAGCCCAGCAAAGAGTGTCCTTTGTGGAAGTTTACCAGTCTTTGTTTTGTGACGAAACAAGTGCAAACATTTATTAAGGATCTATCATTTGAGCAAACAATGTATCCTGAGGTGACAGCTGTAACCAAGAAAAGCTAGTGGTTGGCTTTCTCCCCCAAATGCCTCCAAGTCTAAGACAAGTAGCAAATCATCACAGCATCGAGTGGTCAACACCACTGCAGAGGTGTAGGTCCTAATAGGAAGGGACTGTGAAAGAGGAAGAATTTACAACTTGTTAACAGGCGTGTACCAGGTACCATTCAAAGAATTCTGTCTGCCTTGTACAGTCTAATCCTTATGTTAATCCTGTGAGTTGAAGCTTAAGGATTTGCTAAAGGAAATACTGCTGGTCAGTAGCTGGCAGAGCCTGAAGCTTGAATTTAGGATTATCTGCAGCCAAAACCAAACCTAGAACTGAGCATTGTAAACTTCTTGGATCTTTTGGAAGTTGGTGAGGAAAGGGCAGTTCACAGGATGATCAGGGTACAAAAGCCATCAGAGTGAAAAAGAACTAGGAGAAATTTACTGAGGCCCAAAATACCAAAGGAAGATGGAAGAAGATGAGGCTTAAAATCAACTTTGCAAAGGGCTGAAGGAACCTGAGCTCAGCCAGAAGTTTCTGGGTTTGAAACAGCAGGCAACATGTTAATAATAGCTAGTTGGGGGCTGGAGAGATGGCTCAGCGGTTAAGAGCACTGACTGCACTTGCCAGAGGACCAGAATTCAATTCCCAGCACCCACACAGCAGCTCACAGCTGTCTGTAACTCCTGTTGCAGGGGATCTGATATCCTCACACAGACGTACAGTGAAAACGCCAATGTACATAAAATAAAAAGAAATTTAAAAAAAAAAGCTACTTGTCATTGAAGGACTAATCATTTGTCTGGCATCATGAAAACACCAGCATGAACTGTCCTTCATCCTGACAGACCTGATCAAGTATTACTATTTCCAGATTAAGTAATGAATTGGAAGGATTCAGTAATGTGCTAAAGATCCTCCACTGGCTAGGAAAGGAAAGTGGGTCTACATGAACCTAGAGCCCATGTTTTTAACCAGAACACAAGTGACTTCACTCTCCTGGGCAGCCATCTAGCATTTGGTCACCTTTCTCAGAATCTAGAATGTTATCAGCTGTGCAGCATTCTTCAGCATATAAGAAAATGAACAATCGCCAAATCCTAGATTGTGTGGTTTAGCTCCTGCAGAGATGCACACCCTATATTTTCTTCCAAGGCGTACTCCCTTGGGTCACATGGAAATATGGGCTGGAACAGAAAATTGTCAAGTTAGGCTTGCTTGAAACAACTTCTGCCTTTCTGAGAAGAAACAGGAACCAAAACGCAAATCCAGTTGAGTGCCAGATCCACCATAGTCATCCTATAAATAACATGCAGAAGGAAGAGAGAGGGATTAGGAAATCCCATACAGAAGCAATTTCAGAGCTGTGTATGGTGGTGCAAACTTGTGATCACAACATCGGGAGGCTGAGACAGCAGGTTTGCCGCGAGGAGGAGGCTAACCTGGATTGCAGAACTAAACCTTTTCTCACAGATAAGCGTGTAGCCAGGCGGTGACGGCACACGCCTTTAATCCCAGCACGTGGGAGGCAAAGGCGGGAGGATGAGTTCCAAGACAGCCAGGCTACGCAGAGAACCCCAGTCTCGAAAAACCAAAAATAGAAAAGAAAGTGTTTCAGTGCTAGAGGGCTTGCCTAGAGGTTCAATTCTCCCACCGAGAGGAGAAGAAGAAGAAGGAGAAGAAGGAGGAGAAGAAGGAGAAGAAGAAGAAGAAGAAGAAGAAGAAGAAGAAGAAGAAGAAGAAGAAGAAGAAGAAGAAGAAAAAGAAAAAGAAAAGAAAAATCTCAGAGTTGAACAGCCAGGACAGGAGGTGGGAAATTGGGCATCGCTCCCCAGAGTCCGGATCCCTTTTCCATCACGCGCTCAGCGTGCGCCGGGAGCAGAGGCTTTTGCCAATGGCCAGTGCGCGGCCCAGCTGGGGCAGCCAGAGCGAGCGATTGGTCAGAGCGGAGGCGGGCGGGGCGAGCGCGAGAGTGCGCGGTGATTGGCGCGCGCAGAAGCCCGGCTCGGCGCGGGGCGAGGTAACGCCGGGAAGGTGACGCGGCTGCGGAGGTGACGCCGTGCGGTCGCGCGGCCCTTCCGGCGCGGGCAGGGCGCTGAGGATCGGGCGCCCCTCGGCCGCAGGCCGCCTCCAGCGCCGCGGGATGTAGCGCCCGGGCCGGCGGCCCCCAGCAGAGGCAGCCAGCCAGGCCGTAAGTGTCCTCGGGGCGGGCGGGGCGCAGGTCCCGGAGGGGCTAGCGGGGGAGTGGCCCGCCCCTGGATCGCGGCTGGCCGCCCGGCCCTCCGAAAGGTCCGCCGTAAACATTTCCGGCCCCTCCCACCGCGCCCCGCCTCCATTTGGGGGGCTGCTCGCCGCGGTCGGGGCCCGGCAGTCCCGGTGCGCTGCCTTCGCAGCCGCTCTGGGGGACGGTCGCGTTCCAGCCCTGCCGGCGACCCCCGGAGTTGAGCCTGCGAGTTGGCTGCGGGAGCACCGGCCCTCGGTGGCCGGGAACCCTAAGTCCCCACCGCGATCCCTGCGGATCAAACGCGACGGGCTCCCTCCTGGATAGGGTCGGAGGGGAGGTTGATGGATGGTCGACAGGCCTAAGGTAATACTCGGTTAGAATGTAAATAGATGCTGAAGTGTTGGGAAAGAACCAGATTTTGGCTCAGAAATCCAGGGTTGGTGGATGCTGGTTTGTTTGAGAATTTGGGTCTTCTAAGCACTTGGTTTTTAAAAAATTAAGTGGCTCTTTCTCCGTTTCTGGCGTTTCGTGGGTGAAGAAGAAGCTGGACAAATTTCAGTTTGCACAGTTTCAGATATCAGCGGAGCACGAAGAGGCCATTAATCAGATTATTTCCCTCGCGTAGTTAGCATACGGGCCAGAAAATCCAGCAACTGCAGTTGTGTAAATCAAATGAAGATGGTAATGGGTGGTTCTTTTTCAAACCAAAGTAATGTTAAGGTGTGTTCACTGCTCTTCTCTTTTGATGGTGCAACCATTGTCCCTGGGAGTTTATAGCGTCAGTCAGACAGGCTAAACAGAGTGCAGTGACAGGGGTTCCCGGCTTGCAGCCTCTGCATTTCTTTATTTCAGAAGTAGTTTGCGTGTCTATTTTGTGATAGGTAATTGAGAAATCTGTCTTAAAAAGCCGGCGTTACCTGTTAGGTATTGGTCTTTGGTGTGCCACTTCACAAACTGTACCTTTTTGCGCAGTAGAATCTCAAGTCTCGGTGTTCACAGTAGCCCAGAAATGGCATGATTTCTGAAGAAGTAAATAAGTTACTACTTCCTGCATGCAAGAGAGAATCCTAGGAAGCAGCCTTAATTTAATAGCCGCCCCCCTGCCGGTGGACAGAGTACATTACCACAAGTAGGCTAATTTCTGTCTCTTCAGACTGACCTCTAAGGCTCCCTGATGAAAAATGGATTGTTCACTGCTGGGGTGCCATGCTTCTTCACTCCTCCTGTTTTACACTGTGCCTTCCTGGAATGCCCTGCCACTATCTATACCTATCGAATCTTAAAATATTTCTACAAAGCTTTCCTGAGCATTTCAACTAAAGGGAAGCTTTTCCTCTCAGTTCCTTCAGCACTTGTTAGCTCTTAGCGGTATAGTGATGCTGTTAGAAAACAAATTGTTTTCCAGGCACTGGTGGTGAGATGAAAACACCTTTAATCTCAGCACTTGAGCGACAGAGGCAGGAAGGTGTCAGAGTTTGAGACCAGGCTGTTCTACAGTGAGATCCAGAGTGACAGCCACGACTACACAGACAACTCTGTCTTGAAAAACCAAAGGAAAAAGAAAGAAAAGAAAAACGAAAACAAATTATTAAATTACTCAATAAACACCCTTCCTTTTTAAACATTTTAAAAAATGTTAGGCGTACAACTGTAGGTCTGCATGTGCATACCTTTTGGTTGCTGATGTTGGGACGGCTGCCTTGGAACTGTGAGCTGACATGTGAATGCTGGATGTTAAACCAGGGTCCTCTGGCAAAGCAGCAAGTGTTCTTAACCATTAAGCCAACTCTCTGGCCTTCAGTAATCCCCTTTTTGTTGTTTTAAGAGTGTCTTTGTGTAGCACTGGCTGTCCTGGAATTCTGTAGACCAGCTGGCCTGGGACTCAGATTTGCCTGCTTCCACCTCCCAGCTGCTGGGATCAAAGTGTGGGCCACCCCAGCTTCTGCCACCACTGCCACCTCTACCTGGCTCAGTAACCCCTTCTTAAAGGACATCAGCAACCATTCCAAGCTTTTTATTCCATTTTGCCTTCTTCCTGTAGCCAGAGCTGTATATTTTTGTAGTACTCAATAGATGGTCCCAGATTAAAGGGTAGAATACCCTTGGTTGTAGTCTGGTAAAGTTGTCCCCTGCTTCTGTAGGAAGGAGTGTAAAGCCAAGCTGAAACTTTCTAACACACTCCTGCTACATTATCTTGCTTATCTGCTTGTCACTCCGAGGAACTGTGTAGTCATCTTCATATGTAGGAGCTTTATTAAATAAGGTGATGTTTTTCTTGCCTGGTGCTGGTATTTATTCATCAAACTTGTTACATTTTGTCCTTAATGTCCCTTTGTCCCCAATCTGCTCATCACACAGTTCTCACCATGCTGAACTCGGCCCCATTTTGGTGCTTAGAAATGGTATGACTAATGTTTATAAAGTTTGTAACTTTATAACTTTGCAAGTTGAATTGCAAAGATCTTAAAAATGCTCTCAAGCCATACCAGTCCCAGGTGATTGGCTTTTAAGCAAGTACCTACCAGTTTCCTTGTGCTTCAGTGGGACTTTGGGGGTGCACAGTGTACTATGAGTGCTACTTTGTGCTACTATATTGACCAAATATTTGTAAAGTGCTTGATTTTTAAAAAGCGGCTAGCTGAGCCAGGCATGGGCGCGCACACCTGCAATCCCAGCGCTCAGGGAGGCAGAGGCAGGTGGATATCTGGGAGTTCGAGGCCAGCCTGGTCTACAAAGTAAGTCCAGGACAGAAAAACCTGTCTCAAAAAACAAAACAAAACAAAAAAGGCAGCTAGTAGGGAATGGTACATGCCTGTAAGTAATCCCAGCATTCCAGAGGCTGAGGCAGGAGGATTGCCAGAGTTTCTAGACCAGTCTAGGTTAGTTAGGATGCACCAAGCCAGCCAGGACTGCATAGCAAGACCCTGTCTCAAAAAGAGTTGAGTGGTGACAAGAAAAAAATCCCTCCTGCTAGCCCTTCTCCCTTTGGTGGGTCTGGCTGGAGGGGAGGTTACCTGTGTCTGAGATTAAAAAGACCTCTTTTTTTTTTTTTTTCCCCTCCTGATGGGGTAGCTGTAACTGGAGGAGAGTTACAAGTTAGATTGTGACTTGTTTCCCACAAGGGAACTGACTTCAGGTTCTGGGTCAGTGACACTTGGCATCAAGTAGAGCTAAGGCCCTGCTACAGTAGTTTGGTAATGTCAAACACAGACTTTGCTTTGACTCATTTTCCCCTAAGAGAGCTGTGATGTCAACCTCCCTAACAAAGACTGGTAGAGGAGGAATGGCTCTTTGTACTAGGCGGGTCTTTGGAACAATGAGAATCAAACAGCATAGACAAGACGCAGCTTGGCTACATACCCTCTAAAGAGTCTAGAACCTTAGATCAAGTCTTCCAGAACCTCTGAGCCTTAGACTCCAGGGAAAATGTGTGTCATAGCTTGGAAAACTTGGAAACTGCTTCAGAGAATAAATTATCTTCAAAATCTCTAAGGGAAACTCTCCAGCTAATTAGCTGGTGATTAAAACTCAACTTTTCCTCCAGGTTTGGTGCAGGATTATCTTCTTGTAGGAACACAAATGCCTCTCCTTACTCCACAGCTTTAGTCTATAACAGCTTACATTTATCCAGCTGGAAGCTTAGTGGTAAAAATTTATTAGCTTGAGTTGAAGAAATCCTAACAAAAATGCACTCTTGAGTTTGGCTCACTTATAATTTGCTGTGTTGGGTGTGGCCCATTTGAGAGGAAAGGTGTTTCCTATGAAACACATAAGGATGTAGAAGCAGGCAGAGAGTTGAGTGGCATCTTGGCTCTTCTGAATCTCCTGGAATCGGTGTCACACCTTAGGGCTTTGTGTTGATTTTAAATTAACAGCCTAAGAAACTTGCAATTTCCTGTTGTTGATGAGTGGTCCATCCATAGCAGTATTTCCAGGGCCCAGTGTGACTGCTCTTTTTTCTTGCCAGACCTCAGATCCCTCTCTCTTTCCTGTCTCTGTGTTGCTACAGTTTAGAAGACCAAACTGGACAATGGACTTTGCTCACTATGCTGACATGATCTCCATTGACCTCCATTGTATGTACATTAATGCATGATATGTTCTGTTTGATGACTTGTAGCTGGTGGCTGCCTGTGAGCTGACTGGGTGGCGGCCAGGTTTGGAGACCAGCTAGGTTAAGAAAAGAGAAGGGATGGGAGCTAGTGACAGAGCAGTGGGACAGAGTCAGGACAGTCAGGTGACTTGGAATGGAAAGAGAATAAAACATTGATGTCCAAGAGACTTGAAGTCACAAAACTTTTCTGGTCAATTAAAGAAACTAGCAAAACTACTGACTTGGATTCCCTTTCTGATCTTTGGACAACTTCAAGTTTGTGTTATTCTTGTGCCTCTAGTGGAATATTTAAACAGCACTCAACTGAATTGCTTATAAAGAGTTCTCTTCCTGCACTGACCTGGAGCAGTAAGATTATGTTACATATTAACTTATGCCATCTGGTTATACCAAAGACAGGGACAAACTTGTTCAACTTCTGTTTTGCACAGGAGCTTATAGAACTAAATACATTTGTTAAATTTTCAGTGAATGAGTTGTCTTACTCTGGGGAAAAGGATAAGAAAGAGAAAGCCCCACAGTAGAAAAAAAAAAAGGCACAAAGCTTGACCAGTGGTATGATAAATCATATATTTGTTGGCCAGAATGTGCCCCATTCATTCATTTTGAAATATAGATTCAGACCAAAACTATGGACCTGCATCATTTTAGGACCCATGTGTTCCTGTGTTTCAGAACACGACCACCTTTGTTTCTTCCTGCTATACTAACTGTAGCTTAGTGTGCCCTTCTTTTCAGACTTCTCAAAGATGACTGAAACTCTTTGTTGGTTGGTTGGTTACTCAGTGTTATGAATTAATCTCCGAGAACTGTTTATGCAGTAGCACTTCCCTTTGAGGAAGTATGTTTTAAATTCAGCTGCTAAGATTTCCCAATATTGCTTCTCACGTGAGTTGCTTATCTGCTGAAGTTTCCAGGGGCCTCCGGTTTCCGGTTCCTCTTGAGATCAAGTGTGGATGTGATTGTGTGTGTTTGCAAATGTCTTGTCATAGTCTTGCACACTTAAAGGTGGAGGAGCTGGCCGTGTTGACATAAAGTTGTACCATATAATGAGTTGTTTGTGTCTCTCTGGGACCAGATGTGACTATTTCAGCTGTGTGTGTGTTAAGCGTGGGATGATGCTTGACTTCTATGAGTATTGCCTTCACCCGAGGGCAGATTAAAATATTAGTCAGGCATCTGCAGAATCAGTAGGAAGCAGGCAGGCAGGTAGGTATGGGCATTTGTTTGAGGAATTAGCCCACATGAGTTTGTAGGTTAACTCCCAAAATAGAACATCTACAAGATAGAGAACTGGGAAATCTGGTGGTGTAAGGACCAATTGAAGGCTGAATGCTTGAGAGCCTGGAGGCTGTTGGTGCTTGTCCTAGAGTCCAAAGGCCAGAAGGTTCCATCACTGAGAGAGAACACTTATTTATTTGAGGCAGGGTTATCACTGTGTAGCTCTGGCTGGCCTGGAACTCTATGTAGACCAAGCTGGTCTTGAATTCTCCAAGGCCCGCCTGCATCTGCCTCTGGAGTGCTGGATTAAAGGCCTGCACACCACAGCCTGTCAAAGTCCACTTTTCTTCTGTTTTGTTCTACCTGTGAGGCAGCTAATTAGATGATGCTCATTCTCATGGAAGAGAGCAGATCTTTGTTTTCAAGTCACTAAATCAAATGCCAGTTTCTTCTTGAAAGCCCACACTCCAGAGAATGCTTTACCAACTATCTGAATTGATAGTTTAAGATTAGCCATAACCTACATAAGCCTAATTATAATCCCTGGGAGGGAGCTGAGATTACTCTTGGGTAAAAACTAGTACAGATGCCAAAGATGTTTATGTAGTGAGCTGCCACGGGTGAAGCAGTGTGTCTTTAGGGAATAGTCATGTTTACTTCTCAACATGAAAGAATCAAGGTCTTAAGTTTGTTTCTCTCTCATACAGCCCACTGTGTTTTTTTCTCATCTCCCTGTGTTAATATTCTGGCTAGGACTGTTGCTATGAGTAACAAAGGCCCTTGTCTCTGGAAGAAGGAAGACTTGGTAATTTGCCACATAGTAGAAGTCTTTGGAAACTTTCCTTTTCTTTTTTATATTATTTATACCTCACTGAAACCTAATTTGAAAATATTACATCAAATCCAATGCAGAAAATCGTAGGCTGTCTGAGAGTTTTCAGAGAAGACTTAATTCTGATTTTCTAGAGGATGTTGTGTGCCTGTGTCTGGTTATAAAAGGTGATTTGAGTGGGGCTGAGATTTATGGGCTGTGGTGGTTGGGACGCACTCTTGCAGAGCCGGTCATTAGGTATGTGTGTGGCAAAGGGCGAAGTTGGGGTGCTCCTTGGGTTCTACTTCCTGCTTCCAGGTAAGTCATTGCTGCTGTAAGAGAAGTGTGATGAAAGCTTGTTATTAGAGCCTTGAACCCAGACTGTAATTCTATAACATCAGTAGATTTTGCAGAGGAATTAACCACTGAATATATCTAGCCTTTTATCATGCAAGGCATGCTTGTCCAAATATATGTAGATAAAGGCCAAATCAGTGCAATTGGCATAATTCATTAGTAAGCCTGTAGGATCTTTTAATGTTGTGGCCAGGTGTGGGTTTCACGTAAAAAAGAAAAAAATCTAGGCATGGTGGCCCACACCTTTAATCACAGCACTGGAGGCAGAGGCAGGCAGATCTCTGAGTCTGAAACCAGGCTGGTCTGTATATCAAGTTCCAGGCCACCTGGAGCTACAACCCTCAACCCTTAGTCCCCCAAAAGAAATAGATTTATTTAGTGCACTGCAAGGAAACAGTTAGACAGTAACAAGAGTGCAGCAAGTCTTTGTATTTCTGTTGTCAATCTCACATCTAGGCCTTTCATGGGAAGAGTGGGTTTGAGGAGTAGTAGGCATTATCATCCTCTCTTCCTGTGGGAGAGCCTTTTCAGAGTGGGTACCCATTTTATGATGGTGACAGTTTGGTACAGTAACAATAGAACCTATGAAGGTAAAGAGAACTAGGTGTTACCTTTTCATACATTTTTACATATGTATGAGATTATATGTGTATATAATGAGACAATTATATATATGAGATTTTATGTCTGCGTATGTATGAGATTGGAGAGTTTCTGGTGAAGAATGATACTCTAAAGCAGGCAGCAGATTTCATTTAAACAATGAGCTAGCCTTTACAGTTTGAGGCAGGGTAACTGGATTAGCTGTGTCAATTCAGTGTAGGATTACAGAAGTGAATTCCATGTTGTCAACACCTCTTGTGTTTGTATTTTCAGTGTCTACCATCACAGGAAGATCTCTGCCCTCTGGGGCTGAGAGACCCCAACCTTTCCTCAAGCTGAAGCTGCAAGGTATTGAGGTACCAGCCAGATGTCTTCCCACAAAGGATCTGTGGTGGCGCAGGGCAATGGGGCTCCTTCTAGTAACAGAGAAACTGACACAGTGGAGCTGGCCGAGTTGGGACCCCTGCTGCAAGAGAAGGGCAAGCGGGCAGCCAGCAGCCCCGCCAAGGTAAGCTGCCTCCCAGAGTTGCTCCCTTGACCCTCGCCCTCCTCAGCTTCTTCAGTCTGTTGTTTAAGATCTCACCTTAATTCCAGCATACCCACAGTGCCTTGGGAATAGCTCTATGCAATTGTTCATCGTGCCCATTTTAGGTATCTTCATTTTTCTCTCTGTGAGCTTTGGGGAGTTAATTTCCCAAAATAGCACCCAGTACTTTTGTAAACTTGGTGTACAGCAGAAGAGCTGCAGTAAAATAAATAATCACTAAATTAATGGACACAAATTAATTTAATAGACAAAAATTCCTTCAACTATGACAAATGGAGATAAGGTAGGTAAAAACGATTCTAGAACTAGCCGGTCCAGAACTGATATGGAGGCCCCCCCATCACACGTGACATGCCCCTCATTGTTGGTGTGTCTGCTTCACAGCCACGTCTCTGCGTCCTGAAGGCAGAACAGGGAGTGAAGGGCTCTGCTTTGCCCTCAATAAATCAGTGAGGGGAAAGACCTTGTAGCACTCCAGCCTCCCTTCATGCTCTTCATGGAAAGGGTGTGACATGTCTTTTGGGGGGCCTGGGTGTAACGCTGCAGTAACATTGCCACCCTCAATTAACTTAGGGGTTTGTTGCTAAGGAGAAGAGTGAAAGAATGGGTATTGGGGTGGGCAAGCTACAACGACACCATGAAATCTAGGAGGGATTAGGATCTTACACAGGAGAGAGTGAACACAGCCCAGAGAAAGTGAGCTACCAGACTTCCCATCTATTTTCTAGAGCCTTGGATCAGGAGAAAACTCCTCCCTCTCTCCCCCTGCCCTCTGTGTGGGTGGGTGTGTGGGGGTGTCTTTTATGGTAATCTCAAAATTTGGTAGGCTGAGGCAGGATTGCAAATTTGAACCTAGCCTGGTCGATATAGACATTTTCTGAAAAACAATATCAGCAACAAAAAATTGCCATGTTTAACTGAGTGTGGGGACACATATCTTTAATCCCAGCATTTGAAAGACAGAGGCAAACAGATCTCTTTAAGTTCCAGGGCAGCCTAGTCTACGTAGGGAGAGCCTGTCACAGATAAGATAGATAAGTAAGTAAGTAAATAAGTGAGATTGCTGTGCTGGTGCATTTGGTTGGCCCAGAATCAGTACTGCTCCTTTGAGTGTACCAGCTCAGAGGTCCCAGATACCTGGGGAATGCTGTGGTGGGAAGTGATTTTGAATCCCAGCTAACAGAAGGCAGCCTGGTTTATGTAATGAGTTCCAAGCCAGCCAGGGTTACATAGTTAAATCCTGTGGGATTGGTGAGGAAGAGGGAATAGATCAATGGATAGATAATTAGTAATAGACTGGAAGATAAGACTAATTGGGGAAAGTTAAAAACTACTTGTCCTCAAAAAAGAATGGGGCCTGGCAAGATGGCTCCCTGAGTAAAGGTGCTTGCTTCAAGCCTGCTCCCTGGAACCTACAAGGTAGAAGAAAGGAACCAACTTCTTCAAGCTGCCTTGACATGCACACACAAATACACTCACACAGAGATAACACAATAAAATTTTTTTAAATGGTTTTTTTGTTGTTTTCCCTTTTTGAGATAGAGATTCTTTGTGTAGCCTTGCCTGTCCAGGACTCACTTTGTAGAGCAGGCTGGCCTCAAACTCACAGAGATCCTCCTGCCTCTGCGCCCCCACCTCCCACCCCACCCCCCAGCGCTGGGATTAAAGGCATGTGACACCACGCCTGCCTTTAAAGAAAATGTTTTAACAGGCACATAACATCTAAGGCAACATGTACCTGTAATAAAATTTAAATAAATGAGGTTAAGTTAAAATAAAATATATCAGCCAGGAGTGGTGGTGCATGCCTTTAGTTCCAGCACTTGAGAGACAGAGGCAGGTGGGTCTCTGTGAGTTTAAGGCCCACAGAGTGAGTTTTAGGACAGCTAGGGCTACACAGAGAAACCATGTCTTGAAAAATAATAATAATAATTAATTATAAAAATAAAGTTTCTAGGGCTGGTGCACTCAGGCTGTGTTTTTCCAAGGCTGGTTTCTCAGTCTGCCTCCTCTAAGCCAAATAGAATTGAATGAATGAGCAAGTGTGACTCTCAGACAGCAGTGTTGAACATGGTAGGAATCATGCTGTGGGAGCAGAGGCACAAGCTTTATGAGGAAGAGGCTGGGTAGAGTGCGTGCGTTGAGATCTCCCCAGAAATGTGCAGGTTAGGAGATTGTTGTTTGTTGCTTTCCTAGGCTGAAGAAGAACAAACATGCCCAGTGCCCCAGGAAGAGGAGGAGGAGGTGCGGGTACTGACGCTTCCTCTGCAAGCCCACCATGCCATGGAGAAGATGGAAGAGTTTGTCTATAAGGTATAGCGTAGAAGAAAGAATTCCTGCTTTACGAAGATGTTGTATTAGCAGAGGTGTAAACAGAGGATCAGGAGACAAAAAGGCTCTCTAGGAAAACAACAGTGGAAGGGTTTGTGTTTGTGAAAACATTTCCAATTTCTTTGTTTTCTTTCATTATGTTAGTTTTGAAAACTCAAGGAGCATAAAGGAGGGTTACCATAAGTGGTCAAACTCTCATCAGTACCCTCGTTAGTCCCATCTTCCTGTCTTTGGTATCTCCGAGTCCAGGCCTATCTTCCTGACCCTCAGTGACAGCCTTCTGCACAGGTTCTTCCTCGGTGCAGTGTTGTCAGGAGCGCTGCTTCTCGCCGTGGCCCGTCTGAAGCCAGTGTGTGTTGCAGGTCTGGGAGGGGCGCTGGAGGGTCATCCCATATGACGTGCTCCCCGACTGGCTGAAGGACAACGACTACCTGCTGCACGGCCACAGGCCGCCAATGCCCTCCTTCCGCGCCTGCTTCAAGAGCATCTTCCGCATCCACACAGAGACCGGCAACATCTGGACGCATTTGCTTGGTGAGTGATTCGCATGAGGGACTCGTGCTGTACCACCAAGGAACATTCTCAGCAAGAATTCTAGTCCCGGGTTGGAAGGACTAAAATTCCAGCACTTGGATCTCTGAGTTCAAGGCCAACCTGGTTTACATAGGAATTTCAGGTTGACCAAAGAAACAAACAACAAAAAAAGGAATTCCAATCTTACCAAGTAATTTATACCATTTGTCCACAGGGAGAGAATAAAATTTCTCTGAATAGTTGATATCAGGAGTTTTGCCTTTAAATTACCATTGGCCTTACTTGACATTTGATTGCTGATCTGTACAATAGGGGAGAAGGCCTGATACGGAAGGATATAGGAGTACTTGTGCCTTTTGGATTCCTGGTAAAACATCCATATGGTGGGAAGTCCTATTTCCTAACCTGCACTATAAGAGCAAAATGCCAACATTTCATAGAATGCTTTTTTTGTGACCTGTGAGTAGATGTTGACTGATAGTGTGTTTGCCTAGCTTCAAGAAGCCCTGGGTTTGATTCCTCAGTGTTGACACTGAGTAAACTGGGCATGGTGGCACATGCCTATAATCTCAGTACTCAGGAGGTGGAGACAGGAAGGTGAGGAGTTTAGGGTCACCCTGAGCTACACAGGGAGTGGCAGCCAGCCAGGGATATATTAGACCCTGTCTCAAAAATAAAAATCCTGGGCTGGAGAGATGGCTTAGTGATTAGGAGCACTGGTTGCTCTTCCAGAGGACCTAGGTTTCATTCCCAACATGCACATGGCAGCTCACAACTGTCTGTAACTCCAGTTCCAGAGGACTTTACAGTCTCACACAGATGTACATACAGGCAGAACACTGATGCACATAAAATAAAAATAAATCATTTTAAAAATAAGATAAAATCAAAATGTTTTTGTCTTGGTTTGCTTCTCTTGCTGATAACGTATATTCCACTTTTCCTCATGGGTTGTTTTTCCTTTTTCCCTTGTGCAGGTTTTGTGCTGTTTCTCTTTTTGGGAATCTTGACCATGCTCAGACCAAATATGTACTTCATGGCTCCCCTACAGGAGAAGGTGGTGTTTGGGATGTTCTTTCTGGGCGCAGTGCTCTGCCTTAGCTTCTCCTGGCTCTTCCACACTGTCTATTGTCATTCAGAGAAAGTCTCTCGGACTTTTTCCAAGTAAGTTGAAAGACCAGCGGGATCAAAGGCCATGTGTGTTATTGTCACATCTTGTCCCAGTGCTGAGCAGGGAAATGAAGTTTTCTCTTCGGTCGTTATGTCAAGATGATGAAGTTTTTCTTGTAAAAACTTAAACCTCCCACAGTCTCTCAACAGATGGAAGCTAATTCTGGGATATGTTTTTATTGAAACAGTGCTGTCTTTTGTGTAACTTGAGGTGCCGGTGGGTTGCTTTCAAGACCATGTACCTAATACCAGCTTATCTTTGTATTGGCTTGGGCCACGTGGTGTGTGGCAGGCAGTCACACTGCTAGTGCTCTGCCCCCATGGAGAGCTTATCTTGGTTGGCCAGGCATTACCAGAAGCATCAGCTGTCTCAGAAGACGGAGTCGGTATCCCGAGCTCAGCGTGGGGTTCTGTTTACTTGGGTGGTAGTTGTTCCTGCTGTTTTAGTGATAGTGGGAGATTATGTTGTTTCTCCCAATAACACCAGTAACGAGAGTGCATCTTTATTATTTAGTATGTCAATTCCAAGCAAGACAGGATGCACCTGTTTCCTAAGCTACTCAGTAGGCTGAGACAGGAGGACCGGTTGAGCCCAGAAATTTGAGGCAAGCCTGAACAATGTAGCAAGACCCTGTCTAAAATCAGAAAGGAAAAAAGATATCTGGTAGCTGCCATTACTAATCTCAGCCTCAGGAGGCTAAGGCAGGAAAATTACTGTGAATTTCAGGCTAGCCCAGGCTACATGGTGAATTTCAGGTCAGCCTGGGCTAAAGAGTAAGATTCTCCAAAAATAGAGTTTGGCAGATGATTCTGTGTATAAGCACTTGTCATCATGCCTAATGACCCAAGTTCAGTCCTGGGACCCATGAGAGAGAAGGCAAAAACCAACTCTGACCTCCATACTCAGTTGATAGTGAACACACACATACAACTAAATTAATTAATGAAAGGAAAAAGTCATAAAGAACAGGACTAGCAAAAGAACCTCTTAGGCCAAGCGTAGTAGTACGTAACTAATCCCAGCACTCAGGAGGCAGAGGCAGGAGAATGAACTAAAACTGGAGACCAGTTTAGGCTACCTTGTGAAGCTAAGGCCTTTTAGCAGGACCTTGTCTCAAAACAAACAGAAACCCTCTAATGATGCTCCTAATCCATCAGATTACAGAATTAATCCAGAGCCCTTCCTGAGTGTAATGTTCTAAAGTGGCTGATGCAGCCCAGGCTGGACTTAAGGTCACTGTGTAGCCTTGAACCCCCATCCTTTACCTTCACCTTCCAAGTGATAGAATTACAGGTATGCACCACACACTTGGCCTTCTTAGAGAATGTTTTACTGGAAAGCATAGCCTTGTAGAATTTGGGTACAGGATAGATTGTGGGGAATGTTGAGACTGGAGGTAGTCTGGTGTGTACAGGTGAAAACAACTAACTAGGTGACGAGCTGCAGGAATTCCTCATTTCTCCTATTCATGTGCTTGGTTTTTGTGGCTTATTTTTAGACTGGACTATTCAGGGATTGCTCTACTGATAATGGGGAGCTTTGTCCCCTGGCTCTATTACTCCTTCTACTGCTCCCCACAGCCACGGCTCATCTACCTCTCCATCGTCTGTGTCCTGGGCATCTCTGCCATCATTGTGGCACAGTGGGATCGGTTTGCCACACCTAAGCACCGGCAGACAAGAGCAGGTGAGTAGAAATGGGCTTGGGGCTGCATGCCTCTAATTCAGTGGTCCTCAACCCTTCTCTGTGCTGCAACCCTTTAATACAGTTCCTCATGTTGTGGTGACCCCAACCATAAAATTATTTCATTACTACTTCATTACTATAATTTTGCTACTGTTACAAATCATAATGTAAATATCTGTTTTCTGATGGTCTTAGGCAATTCCTTTGACCCTCAAAGAGTTCTCGACCCACAGGTTGAGAATCATTGCTTTAATTCTAGTACTCTAGAAGTTGATGTGGCTAGATCACAAGTTCAAGGCCAGCCAGATGACCGTGTCTCAAAGAAAAAGATAAAAGGGCTAGAGACAATTCCAGAGAATGTTTGCCTTTTGCCTAGTATATGCAAAGCCTGGGGTTCAATCCCTAGTACCAGAGAGTGGGGAGGAGAGAAAGGAAGAGGCTGGGCAGGTAGGAGGGCAGTGTTGTGAAGCTCAGAGGTTTTTGGACCATGGCTGAATCAGCACAACTCTGCATTTTAATTCATGAAATCCACACAAACTGACTTAAACTTGAAAAGTAATGTGAATTTCAAAGCTGTTTTCCCTTGATATTTCAGTTCTAATGGGTCAAGTCATAATATACCTGGTCAGTTAACCTCAAGCTTTAAAGCGTCAGTTAGCTTTGATGCTTTAAAAATATAGCAAGTACAGTCATTTTTAGTGACTGAATCCTAAGCGCTAAGAAAATAAAATTAACATACCCAAGCCAGGTGTGCTGATTTATGCCCCTAATCCCAGTACTTGGGAGGGTGAAGCGGAAAGATTACATGTGTTCCAGGACAGCATGGGCTAAGTGCAGATCAAGACCCTGCCTCAGAACAAATATAAATGAAAACATGTACATACTTTGGAGCATTTTACTGGGAATGGAGTATCTGGTTTTGTGAATAAATAACTTGAGCATAAACATTAGTAGCAACTAATATAATAGCAAGCATTTAGACATCTTTCCTGTTGACTCACTGGATTCTTTAGGTTTTTAGTACTTGGGGCAATACTACCAATTAATTACTCTACTTTTTTTTTTCTAGTTTATTTTTTTCCTAGTTTATTTTATGTATGTGGGTGTTTTGCCCACATGTATGTCTGTGCACCACTTGCATGCCTGGTGCCTGCAGAGGCCAGAAGAGGATATTGAATCTCCTGGAGCTATGTTGGGTACTGAGACTTGAACCCAGGTCCTCTCAAAGGGCAGCCAGAACTCTTCAACTGCTGAGCTACCCTTTTTTTTTTTTTTTTTTAATTGACACAGAGTTGTTTTTTGTGTACCCCTGGCTTTCTTGGAACCTCAGTGGCCTCAAGGTGAGGATCATCTGTCTCTGCCTCACCAGAGCAGCAGTTAAAGAAACGTACCACCACCACAAGACCCCCCCTTCCCAGTATATGCTGCTTTTTAAATCATCAGCTAAGAGTATCAGTCCCTGTTTAAACAAGGGCATCTGCAAAGCAGAGAAGATAATCCCTGTCCCAGTTCTGGACGGTGTGGGAACAAGTCCTTGGTCCTCCTTCGTTACTTATTCGTGTCCCTGCAGCTTCAGGCACTGTTCATCCAGCATACACTTCCATCTGTCTAAATGATCAGAGTTCTGGTTACTTCAGTCCTTTTATGATTTTTTAAAAAATGTAATTTTTATTAAGAATGTTGTATTTTTATACAGTGTCTTTTGATCCTATCTGTTCTTCCCTCCAGCTTCCTGCCAGACCTTTCCCTTCCTTTTCCCTTCCCAACTTCATGCCTATTTTTGTTTCTGGTGTTTTGTTAAGAGCCCAGTTAGTGCTGTCCCTATGCTCTTGGGGGTGGGGCCACCACTGTAATGTGGGCAGCCTCCCAGTGGCCACTCCCCTCCCAGTGACCACTCTCCTCCCAGTGGCTCATTTTCCTAGTATGCATCAACTGTCACTAGCTCCTTAGGGATGGGACCTTGTGATCCTTCCCAGGCTGTGCTGGGATTTTGACTGGCTTAATCCTCTGCAGGTTTTTAAAAAGATTTATTGTTTACTTAGGATTATGGGTGTGTCTTAGTTGTGTATCTGTGCGTGTGCCCGTGGAGAAAAGAGTGTGAGGTCTCCTGGAGTTGGAGTTCTAGTGGTTGTGTTTACCTACATGTGCATGTGCCCATGGATCTCCCAAAGCTGGACTTTCAGGCAGTTGTGAGTTGCCCAGTCTGGATGCTGGGAACCAACATGGAAATGTCTGGAAGACCAGCAAATGCTATTACACTGAGCTATCTCTTCATCTCTTTCTATGATCTTAATGGAAAACCTACTCTTCTGGCTTTGGAGCCACTTTGTCATGGCAATCTAGGATCTGTACAAAATCAGCCATCAGATGATTTTTAACTTTGTGTGTGCGTGTGTGGTTTTCAAATTCTGTTTGTTTTGAGAAAGGGTCTTACTGGGTAGTCCTGGTTGGCCGAGAACTCAATATGTAGACCAAGCTGGTCTAGAACTAAAAGTGGTATACTTTCTTCTGCCTACTGAGTTCTGGGGCACCACCATGCTGGCTATCTCCCTACCCCCTTATTTTATTTGTATGTATGTGTGAGTTTGTGTCTGCCATGTGTACAGGTGCCCACGGAGGTCAAAAGAGAGGACACAGGATCTCCTGCACCTTTGAGAATTATCTGCAGACTATTAGCCATCTTTGCCTAAATTTTCTCAATGTATATAATTCATAAGAAAACAGTTGCTTTTCATAAATACAATTCCAGATTCACAGCAGTGCCTTCCACATAGCTGTTTCCTGCTGACAGTCGTGTCTGTTCTGTTCAGGAGTGTTCCTGGGACTTGGCTTGAGTGGTGTTGTACCTACCATGCACTTTACTATCGCTGAGGGCTTTGTCAAGGCCACCACAGTGGGCCAGATGGGCTGGTTCTTCCTCATGGCTGTGATGTACATCACTGGAGCTGGCCTTTATGCTGCTCGGATTCCTGAGCGCTTCTTTCCTGGAAAATTTGACATATGGGTAAGAAATGACTCCTAGCAGGGTCTGTGATGGTGAGTGACTGGCCAAGGTCAAAGCTCTGAGTAGAAGGTGGTAAGAGATCTGGGTCATGAAATATTTGAGTGTATATTGTGTTTGAAGGAAGAGGATTAGCAAAATCAACACTGATGTCTCTCAGAGTTTCGTAGTACATTGGTTCTATAAAAAGCATCATTTTATGATGTAAAGCAGTTTTTAAGGGGAAACCAGAAGAGGCAAATGCTTCCTCTGACCCCTTCCCACTCTCCTAAAGGTGGATCTCTGTTTCTTCCTGCAGTTCCAGTCTCATCAGATCTTCCACGTCCTGGTGGTGGCGGCAGCTTTTGTCCACTTCTATGGGGTCTCCAACCTGCAGGAATTCCGATACGGCCTGGAAGGCGGCTGTACCGACGACTCCCTTCTCTGAGCCTTCCCGCCTGAGGGTGGAGGAGGAGCTTCCCAAGTGCTTTAAAAATAACTTCTTTGCTGAAGTAAGAGGAACAGTGTGAGTTGTCTGTTTCTAGAAGAAACCTTGTAGAGAAGTTAGTGGCAGTGAAGCTTCAGCTCGCTGTCCTGCCGCCGGGCAGTGTGCCTCACGTGCACTCCCGGCAGCCGCCTCCACAGGCCACTGCTGCTCCTCCACAGGTAGGACTTGGAGCTCATGTTGAGACTTCACCCATTCCTCCAGCCATTTTGGGGAAAAAAATATGAACTGGGATTCTTCAGAAATTATGTTTTGTTTTTTTTCTTGAAGAAAATATCCCTCCCGTACCCCATCCTTACACTTTGTTACTTGGCCTATAACAGGCCATCCATTTTTGTAGCACACTTTTCAAAAACAATGATAACCTGGTCCCATCTTTCTAGGGCCTAGATCAGCTCATGTGGCAGAATATACAAAGCCACTGCCTTGATGTAGCCCGGCTAATCATGGAAGTATGTCCAGGCTTCAAGTAACTTAAGTTTAAATATTTTTTTTCTTGGCAGAGTAATGTAAAATTAAAATGGGGAAAATATTTAATATTTAATACTAAGCTTTAAAAAGAGACCTGCTATCATTGCTATGTACCTGGATGCAAAGACTATGGTTATAATAAAAGAAAGTACAGACAACGCTTGGCATTCAAGGAGTTACCGTGTGTTGTCTCAACTGTTTGCTCACAACTTCTAAGGCTTGAGGCTTATGATCACTCCAGCTTCTGCTGAGACACAAACTTGAATCATTAACAGACTTGTGGGCAGTGAATGAGCATAATTCAGTTCCTAATACAGCTTAGCACCCCACAGATACCTGATTAGGAAAATTACTATGCCAACTGGGGATGTTCCTCAGATGGTAGAGTGTTTGCCTAGAGTGCACAAATCACAATATTACATAAGTCAGGCATGGTAGTTCACGCCTATAATAGCAACACCAAGGAAGTAATTGTAAACTTGAGACTAATGTAGGTGAGACTGTCTCAAAAACAACAAACCATTGTGCTGTGGTAGTGTTTTAGGGGGGTTGTTGTATTTTTGTTTGTTTTTTTCAAGACAGGGTTTCTCTATGTAACCTTCGCTGTCCTGGGCTTGCTTTGTAGTCCAGGCTGGCCTCAAACTCAGAGATCTGCTTGCCAGGATTAAAGGCATTCAGGACATTTAGTTTTTCGAGACAAAGTCTCTATGTAGCTTAGGCTGTCCTAGAACTCACTCTGTAGACCAGGCTAGCTTTGAAATCATAGAGATCCTCCTGCCTCTGCCTTCTAAGCACTAGGATCAAAGGTGTGCACTTCCGCTCCCAGCAGAGAGAGTCTCAAATGTTGGGATAAACCCTAGGGCTTAGTTTTATTAACACTACCTTACTGCTGCTAGAGAGTTGCACAGTCAGTGCAACGTTCAACATAGGGAAGGGTGGCATGCACTTGTAATCCCAGAGCTGGGGAGACAAACAGGGAGATCATTGGGCCTCCCTAGCCAGCCAACCTAGCCTATGTGCTAGTTCCAGGATAGAGAAGTTGTCAAAAAAAAAAGGGGGGGGGGGGACAGTGCCTGAAGAACTGTTTCTGAGGTTGCTGCCCTGAATGTCTGTATTCCCTCTCACACACATACACACACAGAAGCCCACCTTGTTTGCTGTGATTTCTCAGCAAAGAGTGATTTGTGGTCTTTGATAGCTTTGTGCATTGCACTGAACTTGGTTAAGAGGTTCTGTTCATTGGGTAGTGTAAGCTGGTAGTGATTCTCAGCAAGTAAGCAGTCACCATGAGTTACAGTGTGATCATTTGAAAGTCTGTACAAGTGAGGACAAATGGTCTTTTGAAGAAACAATTTATCAGGGCATGGTGGTGCATGCCTTTAATCCCAGCACACCAGATGGCAGAGGCAGAAGGATCGCTGAGTTCCAGGAGAGCTAAGAGTAAATAGACCCTGTTTACAAAACAAAACCAAAAAAAAGAGAAAAGAAACAATTCACCTAGACCAAGAAACAGAAGATGTTTCTTATTCACAAGTGACAACCCAGGAAATGGAAATAAAAACCAGAAGGACAGAGGTGGGCATGGTGGTGCATGCCTTTTATCCTCACAACCAGGAGGCAGAAATAGGTAGATAGCTATGAACGTGAGAATAGCTTGCTCTCTGTAGTGAGGTCCAGGTCAGCCAGGGCTTCAACCAGGGCCACACAGTGTGATCCTGTCTCAAACGAAAAAGAAAAAGAAAGCATTTTACCCAACCAGAGAGGCACAATCATGTAGCCCAGTCTGGCCTCAAACTGATGTATTGCCACGGATGGTCTTGAACTCTTGATGCTCTTGCTTCTATGTCCTTAATCCTGGGATTACAGACGTGCACAACATCCTGTAAAAATTATGCTCTATCCAGAGTATATGTTCTTCTGTCATTTGTATTCTATGAAATACTTTATTTGCTATTTGTAATATTAGGAATAATTTATTACTGTCTTAGTTTTCCATCTGGCCTGTTAGCCTCAGAACCTCATGGGGGAATAGCCAGTTATTATTTTAGGAAACATTGGTCTTTATTATTTCCAAATTAACATCAGATTCTGGTTAGGGGAAGCAAACGAACAGTCACATTCCAGAAGAAAACAGACAATATAGTTGTATTTCTAAATTTTTTCCAACAAAATTGTCTTTTCCTCATATAATGAATATTAGCCACAGGAAATCAAAGTTGTGAAGAATCAGGATTCTATAGATTTTGTGAACATAACATTCTACAATCAAATAGGAAATGGGCCAGGTGCGGTGGTGCACACGTGTAATCCCAGTGCTCTGGGAGGCTGAGGCAGTTTGAGGCCAGCCTGGTCTACACAGAGAAACTCTGTCTTGAAAAACCAAAAAATAAAAAATAAAACAAAACAAATTAAATGGAGCTCCAATCTACTAGTTAGTTTACTTTCCAAACTAACAGTGTTATTTAGTATTTTTCAGTTCTTGCTAACTGTACTATGGAACATCTTGAGGATTCCTTCCATCAGGAAACATGGGCCTGTAAGGTAGACTGTTTTAGGTCATAAATTTTCTGTTTTAAAAACTTGTATTTGATATGTGTGAGTGTCTGCAGATGTGTGTGCAGCATGTACGTGCATTGCCTAGGGAGGCTGGAAGGGACACCTGGAACTGGAGTTGCGTGTGGTTGGGAACCAGCATGTGGGTGCTGGGAACCCAGCTCTGGTCCTCTGCAAGAACAGGTAGTGCTCTGAACCACTAAGCGATCTCTTCAGCCCCGAGTACCAATTTTTTTAAATTTTGGATCATTTGGGATTTGTGGGTGTTTTGTTTTCTTGAGACAGGGTCTGACTGACTGTGCAGCCGTGGCTGGCCTGACACTCAATACGCAGACTAGAGTGGTCTCAAATTCTTGGAGAGTCATCCTTTTTTCCCTTTCAAATGCTAGGATCAAAGATGTACACCACCACACCTGCAAGTTTTCTTTCTTCGTGAAGTAACACTTTATCCGTGGGTCCTTTTTTTTTTTTTTTTTTTTTTTGTAAACAGGGTTTCTTTGTGTACCCTTGACTGTCCTGGACTAGCTTTGTATATAATTTATTTTCAATTCCACTTGAAATAGGTTGTGCATTCACTATAGTTTCCTTAATTGTCTGGGACACAAAACAATCAAAACTAAGGGGCTGGAGAGATGCCTCAGCAGTTAAAAAAGCATTGGCTGCTCTTCCAGAGGACTGGGGTTCAATTCCCAGCACCCACATGGCAGCTCACAACTGTCTATAACTTCATTTCCAGAGGAACCAACACCCTTACACAGACATAAAGTCAAAACTTCGATATACATTAATAAAAATAACTAAAAACAATCAAAACTACTTTATGAATATCAAATATTCACTTTGAGGAAAACACAAGCCACGCATTCCTTCAAGTATTTGTAGGTTGTGTTACTGTAATTACCAAAGGCAAATGTACCTAAAGTGGCAAAGGGTAATTTTTATTCTCTGAAACACTTTTCCTACCTCAAGTTTGTTTCCCATTATTATAAATACCAAGTAAGGCATTCGGAAGGCATTCATATACAAAATAAATAAAGCTAAAAGTATATTTAATGGGCTATCCTGACTTTTATTAAAAATTTCCATTTGTAAAGGGACCTTCCTGTCATGGATGAGTTCTGTTGGCTTCTTCACTGCTTGTGTGTGTAAGCAGGCACCCTGTGTCAGGATGCATGTGAAGATCAGAAGTAAGAGAGAACAGACTCCCACATGTCGCCTTCTGACCTCCACACCCGTACCATGACACACACCTCCCCAAACAATAATAAATATTTTAAAAATTAGAAATTGTGTCAAGCTCAAGATAAATTTGAGCTTCTCAACTTCTCTTATCATGTTCTCCTTCAACCTTTTCTTTCAGCTTTAGCATCTTTCCTTTATGTTTTTTTCTCTAGTAATTAATAAATTGACTTGAAGTTCATTTTCTCCTGCCACGTAGTTGATCTTGGGATTGGACTCAGGTCATCAGGCCTGTAATCAAGCACTGCCTCCTCCTCAGCCATCCCGCTAGCCCAAGTTAGCTCTTAAAACGAAGGGATATTAGCCTATGTCTATAAAACAAACAGCAGCTTTTAATCTTTATGAATTTCACTTGACCTTCATGTTTCAAAGAAACGTTTCTACTGAATATGCTTTAATTTGATGTATCATGAGCTCTTTTTATTGGTATTACAGGAATTACTGATTTTAGGTAATCTAGAGTTTGACTAAATATGCAGATGATTTTTTTTTCAAGACATGGTGTAGCCTTGGCTGTCTTGGAACTCCCTCTGTAGACCAGGCTGACCTTGAACTCAGAGATCCACCTGCCTGTACCTCCTGAGTGCTGGGATTAAATGTGTGTCCTACCGCCGCCTGGCCGTACAGATGATCTTAATTCATTTCACTTTGTCATAAATTCACATTCATACTCCTTTTTAAATGGCTTTACTTCATTTTGTGTGTGTAGGCCAGAAGTCGTTCCTCAGGAGCCATCTACCTTGTTTTTTGAGTCAGGTTCTCACTGGGACCAAGGGCTTCTCATTTGGACTAAGATGACTAGCTAGTGAGCCCCAGGGATCATCCTGTAACCACCTCCTCAGCACTGGGATTAATTCTGTGCCTCTGTGTCCTGATTTTTACATAGGTATTGGGGCTCAAACTCAGATCCTTATGCTTGCATGGCAAGCACTTTACCTACTGTCTTCCTAGCCCTTGCTTTATCTTACAAGTTTTAACATAGCAGTTCTCAAGCTGAAGTCAACCCTTTGTGGGTCAAATGACCCTTTCATTGGGGTTACCTAAGGCCATCAGGAAACATATTTCCATTACAATTCATAACTGCAAAATTACAGTTATGAAGTAGCAACAAAATAAATGGTGTGAGGGGGTGCGGCTGTGCTGGAGAGATGGCTCAGAGACTAAGAGCACTAGCTGCTCACCCAAAGGTCCTGACTGAAATCCCCAGAAGCCACACAGTGGCTCACAGCCATCTACAATGGGATCTGGTGCCCTCGTCTGGCCTGCTGGCACACATGCAGGCAGAATATTGTATAAATAATAGATAAGATTTATTATGTATACAATGTTCTATCTGCATGTATACCTGCACACCAGAAGAGGGCACCAGATCTCATAGATGGTTGTGGCCACCATGTGGGTGCTGGGATTGAACTCCAGACCTTTGGAAGAGCAGCCGTTGCTCTTAAGCTTTAAGACATCTCTGCAGTTCCCGACAAATCTTTCTAAGAATATAAATTTATGCAACTGTACTGAAGTGTCAGCGTTGGGAAGGTGGAGAGCCGCTACTTTAACAAAGGTTCCATCACCTTGGTCTGTCTGTGTACTGCCGTTTGGTATTTGTTAGAAGGAACACTCACATGATAAAGTACCCTCATTTCATAAAGGATTTGACTCAGATTGGCTTATAAGTAATTAAGCACTCATATAAACAAGGATTTTTACCCCCAAAATGTAAAAGGTGAGGGCAAAACTAGAAAGCCAAAGTATGAGATTTCAAAAAAAAAATTTGTAAAAGATAAAAATTATAGCCCCAGCACTTAGAAGACCAAGGCAGGTAGATCTTTCTG
Organism: Pachyuromys duprasi; assembly: GCA_028658305.1. NCBI lineage: Eukaryota > Metazoa > Chordata > Mammalia > Rodentia > Muridae > Pachyuromys > Pachyuromys duprasi. Next base: position 5,347,281 of record CM053757.1, on the reverse strand, counting down.
AGTTACATACTGAGACCAACTTAAAAAAAAAAAAATTACCAGGTGGTGCACATCTATAATCCTGGCTACTCTTCAGCCTGACTCAGTGTGGGCTATAGAATGAGTTCAAGGGCAGCCTGATTAATTCAGTGATATCCTCTCAAAATAAAAGTTAAAAAAAAAAAAACAATTTCTTAAGTCAAAATAAAAAGTATTGAATCTCTGAACGTTTGAGGCCAGCCTGGTCTACAAAGTGAGTCCAGGATAACCAAGGCTACACAGAGAAAGCCTGTCTCAAAACAAAACAAAAAAGCATTTGGCTTCTTTAGCTAAAGACATTCTCAGTTTTCTAAGCTTTAGCCCCACCGAAAACCATGATTTGCCACTTTATAAAGGGAATCTTACGAAATGGACAAAGCGCTACATAAGCCATCTCTCCTAAAGGGAGACATCACTCATAAGGTATGTTTCAGAATATAGTAACTAGGCCATTGTGCTGGCACATGTCTCTAATCCCAAAGGCAGAGGCAGGCGGATTGCTGTGAGTTTGCTCTACAAAGTGAGTCCAGGACAGCCAAGGTTACATAGAGAAACCCTGTCTCATGTATATATATATATTTTTTTTTTTTGAAAGTTCAGGCTTGATTATACAAAAGTTTCATGGTGAGCTCCCAGAAGATGAGGAACTAAATGAGCAACAGCTAAAACCAGGTGATTCTGTCTACTGGAAAAGACATCACAATGACCTGGTCAGCCTGGATGAGAGAATCCCATTGAGTAGTCTAGCCACCTTGGGTCCTGTAAAACTTTAGGACATAAACTCATGTGTTTTATCTCTCACTTCAAACTTGAGCTGATTCTTCATGTAGGCATCAGGCAGGCTGAAGACTCAATGCCTCTGCACATTTCTGCTATTTCTCACGCTTCTATAACACACTATTGAGTTCTTTTATATTTAAGAGCTTTAAAAATTATCTGAGCTGTTTGGAATTTGATTTGGTATCTTTCTGAAAGGACAAATTATGATCTTGATATCAACAAAACTATAAAAGAGGCCAGTATTAAATCTCGTTAATACTGCTTGCTTGTACTCGTTTGTACTGCTTGCTTCCCCAGATCACATTCTTAAAACCAAACCTTCATGTTAAAAAAGATTAAAAAATATTACTACCTTCATAAGAGAATTTTCTCATTCAGTATAATTTGGAAGAAATCTACTTTTTAAATGAACACAAACCTTTTAAATCTTCCAAAGGAAACTCTATTTTGGATGATATGTCTAGTTAAATTCAAAGACCTAAAACCAAGTAAATACATACACATATCTCCTCCCTATTAATAAAAAGAGAAACATAATAGCTGGGTCCAACCAAGTGGATTACAGTGATGCTATTGATATTAAAACTTATAACAAGCTGGGAAGCCATTTCTAAGACTTTCTCCTTTCCGAGTAACTGCTCTATTGTTAGAAATACATCAAAATTCCAGGTTCTTCTTATCCAAACCATACAAAACCACCAGTTTTCAGTGGCAACATTGTGGGATTTTGTTGTTTTAAATTCAGGTTGACCCAATGCTAGAGCCAAAAGCCACTTTGGAGACATAATACACTATTTTGAACAAGCTGTATTTGCTAAAAATTATTATAAAGTGCATACCTTAAACTTTTTATGTTAAAAAATAGGATACATGGGAGACCCGGGCACAGTGCTGCACACCTGCAATCCCACGCTCGGGGAGGCAGAGGCAGGCAAAAAGAAAGTTTTAGAGACCATGTGAAAAGAGATGGTGGAGCTGGGAAGGTTCTTTCATGGGCAAGAGCTGAGTCAGGATCCCCAGCCAAAAAAACAAACAAGCATCAGTGGGTGTGGCCATACTTGGCAGAAACCCCAGAGCTGCTGTGGAGGGAGAAGGGAGGGCAATATAGCGAGAAAAATGGTGAGCTCCGGGATCAGAGAACCCTTGTTTCCCAGGAATGGGGCAGAAGGTGAGAGAGTAGGACACCCAGTTACAACTTAAGAGATGTTACAGGTTTGTAGAAAGGGAAGCCAGATAAATTGCCCTTCTGATAAATTTTATTATAATTTTTAGTGTCATGCTCATAGACAGCCATGCTGAGGCCTTAAAAGAGCGCAAGACCTTAGGCCAGAGGAGAGTTACAGCCCTACACCATAGATGGCACAGTGGGGCCCTGAAGGGAGGAGAACAAAGGGAACAAGGGGTTTCTGGCTCTCAATTTCCTGCGGTTTCCAGGGGCAGGGTGGGGAGGTGGAAAGCAAGGCACCTATCCTCTAACAGGGCACTCATGAAGCTGCGACTCCATTGGCCTCTCTTGGGTCTGGGCAGCAATAGGGTCTGCAGCTGCAGGGGTGGGAGCTGGAGGTAGGGGTGGGGATGATGGAAATTGAGATCTGCAAAGAGTTCAACTCCGGAGAAGGACACTGAGGTGGGAAGCATGGCCTGATCAGGTAAGAGCAGCAGCTATGTTCTGTCTTCCTCCAGCGCCTACGTCACACGTACCGTCCTGTGATCAAGATGGTACCTAACCTCTGAAGCTGTAAGCAAGCCCCCAATTAAATGCTTTCTTTTCTAAGAATTGTGTTGGCCGTGTGTCTCTTCACAGCAATTGAACAGTGACCAAGACATACTCCACTAAATAAATATTTAAAGAAATTACCCAGGGAAGGTTACTCATGCCTTTAATCCCAGGCAGAGGCAGGGGGTACTCTTGAGTTCAAGGCCAGCCTGGCCTATGGATCAAGTTCCAGGACAGCCAATGTGACACAGAGAAACCCTATCTCAAAAAAAAAAAAAAAAAAAAAATAGAAGTTGTGTAGAACTGAAGCTGTACCCCGAGGAATCTGACCTTCCTACTGGCGTCTGTCCTTTCAGTTTCGTTATTCACTGTTTCCACTAGGAATTCTCAGAGGCAGTGGGAAAGGTTCTTTTGGCCTAGAGGGAAGAATGCCTTTGCTATTACCTGAATTTCCTAGGCAGCTGAAGCTCTGGAGTGTAGAGGGGCTTGAAACGTGTCTATGCAGACACAAAATGGAGCCAGCACAAGATGGTGTTATCTTAGTCGCTTCATTCTCCTCTTCCTTTTACTTTCAAATTCCTGATTTTTTTTCTTGAAGGAGAAGGTTCTGATTAACAGTTAATTAAGCAGGCTCTGATCATTAGACCAGAAGGACAAGATGACCATCGGAGCCTGTGTGCTCAGTCATAGATACCAATGAAACCAGCTTTGAAACAGGTCAGTTACAAGGGCCAACTTGTATGCATAGTCAGGAAATCAGATAATTCCTTACAAACCTATTGTTAGACACAGTAGATTTAGTAAAATTTTGGGTCAAGTTTTAGCCCTGGAGACCTGTTGAAGTTAGCCCCATAAGAAGCATTTTGGGTAATTTTACTATGAGTCCAAAGAAAGAAAAGGGATTCATGATTTCTGTCTCCAAGTATCCCCTGTTGGAATTTCTAACCTTTCTATATAAAAAGGTACACAGGCTTCAGGGCTGTGAGGACTGCAGGGCTGGAGAGCTGGCCCGCATCCTCTCTGTGAGGTGACTCAGAGAGGCTGGTCTGGGTGTATGTTCACAGGACAGGATTCTTCCTCCTTGGCTGGTTGTTTTCTATACCCAGCTGTAGTTACGCCTATAACTCACTGTTTAAATGACTGTCCATAATTTAGCCTACTGTGTTGACTGGTCCTGTGACAAAGCCTCTGTCTCATATTATTTAAAACTGTTTTGGGACTTTTTACAGAATTGGTAATCACCTCTCTGGCCCAGATTCAGCTTTTGCCAAGAGGAAGAGAATTGAAATCTAGGGTAGAGGACACAGCTAATTCAATTAGTATGCAAGTCGCATACCAGTCAGATGTACAAGGTTCCCCCTTTTACAGCATCCTCTTGGCAATTAGGGAGACATTGAGTGGAAAGTAATTGTTACATGGTTCTCTGTGGTTTGAAACATTTAGGATGTGGGTACAGACTCTAAGATCCTCTACTGTGCTAGAGAGTCCATCCTGATCATTTGAGAGGTGAATAATTCACCTTCGTTATAGATGAGATTTTTCTGTTATGGCCTACATGGCTGGAGATCAGGGTAGCAGATTTCTGGCATGTTTTATTTCCCCTGTATCCTGTATAGGGTCTGTGTCCCATCCAAGGGAAAAGGTTCTACTTGGGACCAAGGATGTCCTGCCACCTAAGCGTATTGTATATTCAAACCATTTTGCTCAAACATTTAATTTTCCATAACCAGTTTTTAAATATACCTGATCTTGAATATTATTTAATATTAAACAAAATTTAAGTTTACTTTAAACTTGTTTTCAGTTACTTGATTTAGACTTTAATGGTACCTATAAACAGGTCTCTCCATCTAATCGTGCCTTTGTAAATAAGTTAGCTTTTGCGCTTAACATGACTGTTATACCCAGACCACAAAGACCACCATGAGACTGACCATATATGTAAAAACAAGGAGCCTTTATTTTGGGTTTAAGCTCAGACTCCTCACCGTCCAACACAGTGCAAAGCTGGGTTTTTATTATGGTTTGAGTAAGAACAGGACTTGCCAACTTGGTGGTTACATGATTGGTTCACATTTGTCATAAACTGGTTGGTTGGTGCTGATCTAGGAAATAGGGGGACTTCATGGAGTGTCCAAGTAACAAGGTGTGCCCAGGTAACAAAGAGTGCTAACAAAAAGTGCCCAGGTAATATCATTTTTACTAGCTAAACAAAGGTTTCTAACTAATCTTTAATTTGATTGGTCAGTTGCTTAGGGACTTTTCAAGGTGGTTACTAAATTATTGTTTCTGATTTTCAGGGAGGTTGTTGAGTTATTGTATTTCCATGAACTATAGTTTCATGTCCTGAGAAATAGAAAGAGGATCAAAGCAACAGTGGGAACATTACCAGGAAACAGAAACCCAGGCCTACAGTATCTTATGAAGCCTGTCATGGCAGCACAGCTGCTTGGGCCCTATAATGACTATAAATACAATTCTGAGCACATTGTAAACATTAGGTCATTTACAAGGTGACTGATCATTAATTTTTATGTCCTAATTATCATTGTTTTAAATATTTGCAATAAACTCATAAGATTATGATTTTATAATTTTATCTCTGTTAAGATTTTGAGCCTTAAAAACCACAGCTTTTAAGTTGAAGCTCTTTAATATCAAAATAAACTTTAAAGCATAGATACAGTCCAAGGGGGAACTGACTGTTTTGTTAATGCTTAGTTTCTCCAAACGGTTAAAGCTTAACAAAGTTAGAAAAGACATAAGTGATTAGATATACTTTTTAATTAGACATATATTTAAGTCACTTTTTGTTACCATGAATCATTATAACTTTAGGAATTAATCATCAAGCATATATCATCCTTAAGTCCTATAAACCTTGTATAACTTATTAGACCTTCTACAGCTTCACTTTTATGGTTCTTCTGTTTTCACCTGTCATATTTTTTTTTCTTAGGACAAAATATTTTACCATACAAAATCCATCCTTATCTAAAATATTTGCAGGTTCATATTTTATACCCTTTTAAATATGTCATGCCTATTTTTTAATTTTTTAAACAAGATTTGAATTTAAATTATATACATTGCACGTTGTAGCAAACTAAAATTACTTATACACATACTTTTTACTATCAACTTTTTTGTTTGTTTGTTTGGTCGGTTGGTTTTTGAGATTTCAAGACAGGGTTTCTCTGTGTAGCTCTTGCTGTCCTAGAACTCAGTCTGTAGACCAGGCTGGCTTTGAACTCACAGAGCTTCTCCCTCATGCCTCTGCCTCTGTCTCTGGAGTGCTGGGATTAAAGGCATGTACCATGACTGCTTGGCTGTTGTTAAGACAGGGTGTCACTACTTAGCTCTGGTTGTCCTGTCACTTCAATAACACAATATGTGTTTCATCAGCTGCTCCTAGCAGCCCAGGAAGGGGTATATCATCTTGAACTTCACTGTTATGCTCATCCTGGGTCGTTACCTGTGGAGGAGTGTTTACCACTCCAATGGGACCTGGGAGGTTGGAGCCAATGAATGAGACAGACTAAAGTCTCCTGAAATAGGCAACTTTATTCAGGGCATCAGACAATTTATACTGAGGATTAAGAAAGGTCACCTGAGTAACATTCTCATGAATTCATACGGTATCCAATCACAAGGACAAGCTACATATGGTAAAAACATGTTTTCCATGGGGGCATAGGAATAACAACAGCTGAAGTAAACCCACTTCTATTCCATACACCTAGAAGGAGCACATTCTTGAGAACACATTTCAAGAAAAATTCTGTTTTGAGGAAACAGGTCATAAGATGTGTCTTTTTTTTTTCTTACAAGCACTCAAGAGTTATCACATGACTTCATTCTTGAACTGTGCTCTGACAGAGGAACTGGGGACAGACCAAACTTGCCAAGACAGAGTGGGGCAGTTGTCCCTCCGGTGTCCAGAGTTTGGGCAGGATCCTGGCAGCAGGCAATGTGTGAGGCAGTTCTTTCTCGGTAAGGAAGCTCCAGGTGCAGTCTGTTGGTGCCCGTCTTCTTTGAAGGTGCCTCAGGGCTGTTGTCAGAAGCTGGCATTTCTGACTATCATCCCATTCCATCTTTGCCTGCTCGTCCTTCCACTGAACACTGCAGATGCCATCTCTCAGGGATTGAGAGCTGTCATCTTGTACCTGATTTTTGAATATTATTTTACATTAAACAAACTTTACAAAATCCATCCTTATCCAAAATATCCTGGCAGCCTGATGCTTTCTCCTTAGTTCAAGGAAAATAAAATAAAACAAACCATCTTTTAGTCTAATAAGTATTTTCCAGCTAGACATAGTGGTATATGCCTTTAATCCTAACACTTGGGAGGCAGAGGCAGGCAGGTCTCAGTGAGTTTGAGGCCAATTTAGTCTAATGTGCTAGTTCCAGGACAGCCAGGCTACACAGTGAGACCCTGTCTCTAAAAACAAAACAAACAAAAATTCCAGGAGCAGAGCAAGCAGAGTCATTGTGGGAAGAGAGACACAGGAAGGGAAAGGAGTTAAGTGCTATGGTGACAGAATCTTAATCCAAGGACATCCCTAAAGAGAAAGTGGTGCATCCGACAGATGCCCTGAATCACAGAGGAAAGGTGTCTGTTGATATGAGTACCCAGTAGAGCATGAGGAGGCTACCTGACTAATGGATGAAACTTTTGTTGAGTAGGCTTTAGGAGCCAAGAGAGACAGACAACAGGCTACAGCAAGCTGACAGACAGCAGGCAGCTCCAAGGTGACATGAAGTAGATGAGGAGAGAAATGGTGGAGGAAAAAAACAGCCAAAGAGATTGACTCTACAATTTTGGACTCAAATATAGTGGGTGGTAGGAGCCAGCAGAAGTAAATGACCCACATCCAAGAGAGTTAAAATCTGCAATTTTGTTCTGAGATGAGGGGCAATGGAATAATGGAAGGGACCCGTTGTTCTAGGTTTTGGCACCAAAGGTTAAGTGAGGGTACACTGAAACCATCGAACTAGACCACTCCATGGGTAGAAAGAAAGGTTTATTGGCAATCAAATTGCCAAGGCTGTCTCTTCAGGTTTGGGGACGGTGGAAGGAAAAACAAAGTGCAGGAAAATATTTTTATGACAGCAGGGTGAGGGTCTTTGAGCTGATAGTCTGAGAACTAGATGCCCTTGACCAAAGTAGTTGGCCTTTGAGGGAGGATTAAAGGAAATTCCTGGCAAATTAATGGAGGTTTCTGTTAAACAGAAACTCGCCTTAAGTTTTGGTTTACCTAATAACAATCCTTTTGTTTACTGGGCCATAGTCCTTTTGTTCAGGACATTGTCACCAGCACTACCATTTTGGGGGGTCATTGTAGACCTAACACTCAGTTCTCTCTGTCTGCCATGTGGCTTAGTGGCAAGTAGCCTTACATACTAAACTATCTCACCAGGCCTACTTTTTACGTGTCTCTCTCTCTGTGAATGTCATAGCAAGTTTGTGGAGACGAGAGGATAACTTGCAGGAGTCAGTTCTCTCTCTCGTATGGGTCTCAGGGATGGAACTCAGGTCATCAGCCTTGGTGATAAGATCCCTCACCTGCTGAGCCTTCATGGTTTTCTCTAGTCCTATACTAATGCTTTCCAACTCAGGAGCCTTCAGGACAATCTTTTTTTTTTCTGAAGATGAGAGCCAGGATTGGAGCTCTGAATCCAGAGCTGATGTACATGTTAACTAAACTCTGAGATCATCACTGGGCGTGGTGACACAAATCTATAATCCCAACACGTAGAAGGGAAAACCAGGCAGAGCTCTATGAGTTCTAGGCTAGTCTGTTCTACATAGTGAGCTCCAAGCCAGGCATGCCTACAGACTGAGAACCTGTCTCAAAGTAAAAAGTCTCAGATCACTTAAAAATTCCTTTTCTAATTATCTTAGTCAGGGTTTCTATTGCTATGAAGAGACACCATGACCAAGGCAACTCTTATTAAGGAAAACATTTAACTGGGGTTGGCTTAGAGTTCAGAGGTTTAGCCCATTATCGTCATGGTGGGGAAGCATGGCAATTTGCAGGTAGACATGGTGCTGGAGGAGCTGAGAGTTCTACATGTTCATCTGAAGGCAGCAGAAAGGGACTGGTTCCACTCTGGGTAAAGTTTGAGCATATCTATGACCTCAGAGCCCGCCTCCGCAGTGACACACTTCCTCCAACAAGGCCACACCTCCTAAAAGTGCCACTCCCTATGAACCAAGCATTCAAACACTTGAGTCTTGGGGGCGGGGGGGGGGGCATTCGTATTCTAACCACCACAAGTATCTTCCTTTGTTTCTGTAAGAATTTCTAATTGGTAGCAAAAAACTATGACCATCTTTCCCCAACTATAGATTTCCTATTCATTCACTTATTCCCTTAATTCCTATTTTCTTGTTACACTGAAGATACTATGCAAGTAACTGATGACAAAACATGAATTATCATTTTAAAGGCCAAGAATAAATACTAAGAATCTTATTCTACCCCTTTCCTATTAGTAAATAAAAAAGGAGAAACTATAATTTAGTTAAACACCTGCAACAGTCTTTCTTGTCGTTTTCATGAGACTTTAAGTCACCCAGGCAAACCTAGGCAGTCTGGTCTGTGAGTGTGTTTCTAGAGGTTTAACTGCGGTGTGAGGACCACCTTGAATAGGAAAAGTAGTGTATATGGGCTGGGATGTGGCACTGAATAAAAAGGAGAAAGCAGGCGAAACTCACTTTCATCTCTCTTTGCTTCCTGATACTGATTCAACAAGACCGGCTGCTTCACACTCTTGCTTCCATGTCTTCCTTGCCATGACTGAGTTCCCTAAAATCAGAGCTAAAACCCACCCTTCCATAAATTGTTTTTGTCAAGTATTTTGACAAAGCAATGAAAAAAAACATAAAACAAAAACTAACTAACACACTATCCATTTTATTTTTTAGGGCAGGGTCTCATGTGGTCTCGGTGGGTCTTTAACTCACCATATAACTGAAGATGATCTTGAACTTCTCATCTTTCTACTTCTACCTCCCAAGTGCTGGAATTACAGGCATGTGCCACCATAATCAATTTATGCCAATGCTAGTGATTAAATCCAAGACCCTATGTGTGCTCACTCTACTGAGCTACACTCACATCCCACAAAACTTCAGAAATGATGCAGGTTTTTGAGAATGATTGGGCCTTCTACTAACGTCATGACCCAGTGACATAAAATGCTGGACATTTACAGTCACCAGAGATCAACCTGGGACAGTGCTCTAAGCTTGTTGTCTAATGCCAATGAAGATTAATGGTGCAGTCTCATGTGGAAATATGCAATGTAGAAGCAGGCTTTATTAAGAATTATTGCATAAAGGTGAAAATTTGAGGAAAAATGTGAAACTAAGGAAAAGTAAGAGAAACTCCCAACTGTGGGAGGGGTTTCTGAGAGAGAGAAGCTTCCCAAATCCATTGTCTTGTGTTTTTTTTCCTTATGACAATGGTAGAAATTGGACAAAAAAAACCGAAAAAATCAGGATTAGTTAATTCTGATTAGAGAGAACAGCTCAAAAGTTAAGAGTACCTGTTTTTGTCAAAGACCCAAGATCAATTCTCATCACCCATATGGTGCCTCACAAACATCCATAACTTGAGTTTCCAGGGATCTGATGCTCTCTCTGACCTCCTACTGCACCACACATGCACATATACTTGGTGTGCAGGCATATGTGCAAGCAAAACATTCCTACAAAAAGCTTAGCTAATTTTCTGGCCGTTACTGGCCAGTAGAGGGCCCCCTATTCTTATGCATGTCCGCCTGACACACCCAGAGAGATGATTCTGTTCACTCCCTACTCTTTAGGTGTGGTTGAAGCCTCTATCTCTGACTTGTGCTGTTAGCTGTTGGTACCTGTGTTAGGGTTGTATTGCTGTGAAGAGATACCACGACCACATCAACTTTAAAAGGAAATATTTAATTGGAGCTGGCATACACTTTCAGAGGTTTAGCCCGTTACTGTCATGTCAGGAAATATAGCATGCAGGCAGACGTGGTGCTGGAGAAGGAACTGAGAGTTCTACATCTGGATCTGCAGGCAGCAGCAGAGGAGACTGTGTGCCACATTGGCTGTAGCTTGAGCATATACCTCAAAGCCTGCCCCCACAGTGACACACTTCCCTTAACAAGGTCGTGCCAACTCCAACAAGGTTGCATCTCCCAATAGTGCCATTCCCTGTGGCCAAGCATTTAAACACATGAATAGATACGGAAGCCATATCTATTCAAACCACCACAGTACCCAACCTTCCAGGTGTCTTGTTAGCTGCTAATTAGACTATATGTTCTTTGTTCCTACATTTACACAACCAATTTATAGGTTTTCCATAGTAGAGAGTTAGCTCTATCATAGCCAGTAAGACATAGCTATACTTTTTCTTGTTTATCTCATACAGAGCTCCTTCTTTTGGGAGTAGTCTGAGTAGTCTCCTCTGTAGAACCTATTGTTAGCAGCCATCTTTACTTATTTTTTAGTCTATTACAGTTAGCAACATTAGAGAGTATATGAAAGGACAACAGTGTCTCACATCTATCCCTCCGGGCTTCAGGATGAATAGATGCCTTCCCTTCCCTGGCCTGCCTTGTCCTTCCTGTTGCATCATCACAGCTCCAAGCCCTCTTTCTCATTTCCCACTGTGCTCCAAAATCTGGCCACACAACTCTTAGCTCTCTTAACTCCACCCTCCATTTTACTGCATTATATGTGAGCTATTTGCAGTTTTCATCAAGGGCCCTTTTCTCTCATTACCAACAGAGTAACTAAAACCATTATAAATGGTTAAGACCCAAAGAAACTCTCCACCCTAGGACCTCCGCTCCTCTTGGGCCTCGCACATGCTACATTTTCAGCTTCGTTGTTACTGTTTTCAGGACAGGATCTGAAATGCAGGTGAGACTAGCCTTGAATTTGCTCTCTTCTGTAGTCTCCTGGGTGTGGGATTGCAAGTGTAATACCCAGCTCTCAAAGAGATTATTGAATAACTTGTTTTTCTGCTCATCAGGAAAGCATTTGGCTAGATGAAAAAAAAAAGTCAAAGATTTTACTAAGGGAAACGCTTACATGTAAAGGGAAAAGCAGCCAGAGAAGGCCAGGAGAGCCAGCAGATGTTTTTGTAATTTTTAAATTTTATATGTATAAATGGCTTGCCTGCATGTATGTAATGTATGTGCACCATGTATTTGTTTGGTGCCCAAGGAGACTAGAAGAGGGCATTGGTTTCTGTTCTAGCTACTTTAATTTAGTTAGTCTGGTATAGAAGTTTTGGTCCAGATTAAGGTACTCCTGCCACAATAAAGTCTGATGAGTATGGTACAAAAATTAATCAAAATATATCTACTTTAAATATATCCAGAGTGTCTTTAACAGATTTTCTATCACTTCTACACTCCATCCACCATATTTAATCTTCTGGAAGAGCTTGGGATCAGAAAATATGACATGAAGGAAACACTATGTAATACTAAAAAGCTGCCCACTTGACTACCCTTTATTATCCTTAAGAACCAAACGTTGTACAAAGGAAAACTGGGTAAGCCAAAAACACCTTTCCCTTCTCAGCCGCAAGGCAAACTCAAGATTAATGAGAAGCAAAATTCCTATCAGCCTCAGCACCAAAGGCTGACACGGTGGTGAGTCAGGACAGTGGAGACGGCTAGGGCGTCTTTGAGAAGGTCCTTTGCAATTCCCCTCAACGTGCCCACTTTCTGGTAGCTTAGTCAATCCACAAGCTCCTTCCCCTTAGCTTGGAGTGAAGGAAGTAATCTCATGGTGACAAGCCCTTTTGGGACCCAGAGGTCTGTGGCTATTTGGGATGGGAAGGAAGGTCCTTCTCTCCGCAAAGGGGAGCCTGACTGCTCACAACCGACCTGCAGAACTCTGAAGTCCCGTGGGTCTCCTGAGTGTGAGGAGAACGCAGCCCACCGCCCGCCATACAGCGTGAGGACGACCCGCGTCCGAAGCCCCTCGCCTCCCGCCCACTCCCCCTCCACTCCTCCCGCCGCCCACTCCCCCTCCACTCCTCCCGCCGCCCACTCCCCCTCCACTCCTCCCACCGCCCTCTTTTCTCTTTTCCGTTTTCTGAGCCCTCAGGTACAGAGGGGCCCTCGGCTCAGCCTCTAACGTGACGTAACCCGCGGGAGGCCCGCCCCTCCGCGGCGTGACGCCATCACGTCGCGCGGTCGCCGAGCTTGGAGCCGGGAGTACCACGGAAACTGCTCCGCAGCGGCTGGTCCGGGCGGCGGCGGCGCTCCGGCTGCTCAGCCGCCTGCGAGCCCCGCGCCCAGCCCCTCCGCTCGGGCAGCGCCGGAGCCCAGGTGAGTGGGCGCGACCGTGACGGCCGCCCTTTTCATCCTGCCCTCAGCCTGGGGCGCGGCCTTCCCCCAGTGCACCTCCAGGTCGGGCGGAGACGAGGTGGGGCGCAGCAGGCATCCCCGGGAGGAGGTTTCACCTGGAAGGAAAGAATTCAGCTGAGAAGCAGTTAAGTTTATCTAGCAGAGCAAAGCTACAACACTATAAAGATTGGAGTGGGCTTTCTCCTATGGTAGGTGGGAGTAGCACGTTGGGGGTCTGTGTTTTGGGTTTTAAAGAAGTTACTTAGGAGTATTAATGACGTGCATGGTATAGTCATGCATGGAGGTAAGATGACCTTTCCTACCCAAATTATAGTGGACCTTATGCTCCCTTGTAGGGCATTACCCCCGCCGGTAAATCTTAAAAAAACAAAGTGTAGGGTGGGGATTGTCGAAAGCGCAACACATTGAGGATGCAGACTCTTCTCTAATGCGCATGTTGACAATTTGTAAAGTACCCTGGTGCCTTGGTTTCTGATACAATGAAACATTCCAAATGCAGCTTCACTGATTCTGAGCGTGGGGAGACTAAATGCGGATTGGTTGCTTTCCCTGCTTCCTGCACTTGTTAAAGACCCTACCTAAACACAAAGCTACGAAGATACAGACGCAGTTTTCCATTTTGTCTACCTCCTTGCCTACCTAGGTCGTTCTAATAATACTTGATGGTGCTAAGCTTGGTGTTAGCAGGGAAGAATGCCCTTTTATCCCCTCTCCCCTTTATTTTAGCCTTCTAGAATTTGATGCTCCTCCCCTATTCAGAAGAGAAATCCTCTATTCAGATATTAGCAGAAGTTCTAGAATGTGTGGTTTCTGAAAGGTGAATGTGCTCAAGCTTTGTGCTGGGAGGAAGGTTGCTGCTCTGAGGTTACTGTCAGCTCTGATACAAATCTTAAAGTCCAGTCACAGGCTGAGTAAGACACCAGGACATTTTCATAATCTTCAGATACTTACTGGGAATTCAACAAGTCCCCAGAGGTTCTTGCCTCTCACAATTGAAACTGTGTTGATCTAAGGAAAGCTTTTACAACGGAAACCACTTACTTTAATAGATGTCACAGAGTTGCTGGAGGCAGTATTGAGAGTGCTTTTGATGAAGCCACTAAAAAGATGAGAATTGAGAACGGCATTTTACCCTTCAGAAATCAGGATTGTGGATTCGGGAAGAATAGTTCCTTTTCTTGATTCATTTCAGAAAGTTTTGCATCCCAAATAAAAGACTATTCATAAGCACCTCCACTGAATTCCCCAGAGTGTTCCAAGGAGGAAACTAGTATGACTGAAGTCTGTCCATTCAGGAAAGTATTCCTCACGTTGCCTTTCAAATACATAATTATTCAACTGATGGATACAAGTGGACTTTGCAATTCTGGTCGTTCTCTGATATCCACAGGGAATTGGTTCCAGGAATCTATAGATGGTATACTCTGAGTTCACTGGTCTTTAATTTGTTTTGGTTTGCTTTTTGAGATAGAGCCTCCTTATGGGGCCCTGGTTGGCTTGGAACTCGTTATGTAGCCCAGGGTGGCCTCCAGCTTGCAGCCGTCTACCTCTGTTTCCTGAGTGCTTGGACTGCAGGGACCATACCACCGCACCTAGCTCTGAAGTCATGTAGAGTGACATGTACAGTATTTACATACATTCCATGCATATCCCATGTATATCAAAACAATTTTGGATTACTTATATAAAACTGAAATTGTTGTACTGTATTTGTGCTGGTTAGTTTTATGTCAGCATGGCACAAGCTATCTGAGAGGAGGGAACCTTAATTAAGAAAATGCCTACAGGGCTGCAAGCTGTCAAGCTGGTAGGCCATATTTTAAGTTAGTGACTGATGGGGAAGAGCTCAGCTCACTGTGCCACCCCTGGCCTACTGGGCCTGTGTTCTGTAAGAAAGTAGGCTGAGCTAGCTGAGTAGTTGTAGGGCACACCCTAAATCCTGGTACTTGGGAGGCAGAGCCAGGTGGGTCTCTGTGAGTCCAAGGGCAACGTGGTCTACAAATTGAGTTCTAGGACAGCCAGGCCTACAAAGAGAAGCCCTGTCTCAAAAACAAAAACAAAAAAACAAGCAAACAACAACAAAAAGTAAATGAAATTGAATAAGCCCTGAGGAGCAAGCCAGTAAGCTTTCCCCCCTCCCCCTCCATGGCCTGTGCATCAGTTCTTGCCTCCTCAGTGGACTGGAACTCAAGGTAATGTAAACAAACCCTCTCCTCCTCAAGTTGCTTTTTGGTCTTTATGTTTTAGCACACCAATAGTAACTCTGACTGAAATAGTATTATTTAGGGAAAAGAATAAAAATCCGTACGTGTTTTTTGGATATTTTGATTCTTGCTTATTTGAAGCCAAAGATGTACAACTTGTGGAATTTGGAGGAAGAAGAATTAACTTTTACTGTAGTCAGTATTAGCTGGATTGTGGTGGTGGTGCCGAGGTCAGGAGTGCTCTGTGCTTGTGGAAGTTTTCGTTTAAGGAAGCCTTTTATGACCTTTTCCCCTTGGAGCCGCACTGTCCAAAAGCTCCTTTGTTCTTTGTCCACAGTGCTTGATGGGCGGCATTATGGCCCCCAAGGACATAATGACAAATACTCACGCCAAGTCCATCCTCAACTCGATGAACTCCCTCCGGAAGAGCAACACTCTCTGCGACGTGACGCTGCGGGTGGAACAGAAAGACTTCCCTGCCCATCGAATTGTGCTGGCTGCCTGCAGTGATTATTTCTGCGCCATGTTTACGAGCGAGGTCAGTGCGAGTCATTGCTGCATAAGTGAAACGGTAGTACTCTTATTTCGGGGAACAAAGGAGCATGTGTTGGTGACCCGGCTGTGACATTTCTCAGCCCATTGGTCACGAGGGTTAATCTGATCTGTCTGGCCAGCTAGGTGAGTGTCCCTTTCTTTCTTCACTGTTCTTGTGTGTTTTCTGAAGGGGCTGCGTAGTCAAAGGAGACTATGTTTCCCACCAAACCGTTTTTGGTCAAGAGTGTAGGAGCTCTTCCCTGTTAGGACTTCCAAACAAGCTCTCAATAAATAAACTATAAACTTGAAGCCAGATATAGTGGCTCACACTTACAGTCCTGACAGCTGGAGGATCACCATAAATTTGAGGCTCATCTGGGCTACAGAATAACATCCGTCTGAACACTCAGGAATGAAAACAAAAGTTTGGTAAGCCAGTGAATTTTTGTATAATGTGTTAGTTAAATAGGTAAGCTCTGAAAAAGACATGCTGGCTTTCTCCTTTAAATTATCAATAATTGTAGGAAATGAGAATTTATTCCACTGATGGAGATTTCAGGGTGATTTCCAGTGAGAGGAAAAAGGGGATTTGATAAATGGCTGTGCAGTATTATCTTAGCTTGGCATGATAGCCCATGCCAGTAATGCCAGCTCCTGGGAGGTGGAAACAGGAGGATCAGGAGTTCAAGGCTGGCCTCATGGTGAGACCCTGTCTCATAAAAACAAAAACAAGGCAAGATAGAGTTCAGTTGGTCAAATGCTTGCCCAACATACATAAAGCCGAAAGTTCATGACCATCCCTGCCTACATACAGTGTTAGGCCATTCTGGTCTATATGAGACATTTTCTCCAAAACCAAAATTAATTAATTAAAAAAAAGTAGAGCCAGGAAGATTATTCAGCAAGTAAAGATACTTTCCACAAAACCTGATGAACCTGATTCCAGTCCTTGGGACCTACATGGTGGAAGGAGAGAACCAACTCTGATGTGTGTGCATGCGTGCATCTGTCTTTTTCCTTTTCTCAGACAGGGCTTCTCTGTATAGTCCTGGCTGTCCTAGAACTCAGTCTGTAGAGCAGGCCAGCTTTGATCCCAGAGCTCACCTGCTTCTGCCTCCCAAGTGCTGAGATTAAAGATGTCTGCAACCACTTCCTACCTTAAAGGTTTCTAAAAAGTAAAAATAAAAATATGTAAGCAAGTCTTTATAAGTATTTTAAGTTTAAGGTATATGAATAATTATGTATTTAAACTTAGACATATATCTAAATTGTTTCATTATGCTGATGTTTTATTTTCTGTTTGTTTTTGAGATTTAAAAAAGTTATGTGTGTATGTGTGTGTGCCTGCACGAATTTTATGTGCATCATGTTCACAGAGTTGCCCTTGGAGTCCAGAGGGCATCAGCTCTCTTGGGGCTGGAGTTACAGTGGTTATGAGCTACCTGATGTGGCTGCCGCAAGTGCTTTTAGGTCTCTCTAACCCTCTGGTTTGGGTGTGTGTGCCTCTGTTTTTGAGACAGAATCTTATGCCCAAGTTGACCTGAAATACTCCCGTCTTTCTGCCTCAGCCTCCTCAGTACAGAGATTACAGGTGGTGTCACCATGCCTGGTACTCTGTGATAAGACTCTTTAAAACGTGTCTCTAACCACCAGTGTTTTCTTCAGTTAGTACCCACCAGCTGTAACTCCAGTTCCCAGGGACACACTGACATAGACATACATGCAGACAAAACATCAATGCACATAAAATAAAAATTAAAAAAATAAAAGTATACATTACTGTAATGAAGAAGTAGTTGTTAGAATCAGATGAGAGGGGAAGTTTCAAAATAACAACTATATTTATAGGCCCCGTTTAAGTGCCATGTTTGTCATTTACCCTAGGGGTATATTTTACAAATGAAGGGTCTCAATAAATGCCTTGTCCAAGGTCCCATAGCTTGAGAAAGTGCATAGAGGTGGGCTCTGCCTCCACAGATTGTGACTATAAAGTCTAATTCTCAATTCCTTTGCTCAGTCATAAGACTGATAGGGGTCATTCTGGCTAATCCAGGCTAATTTAAAAACCTTTATATAACAGTCCAGATCTCTATCCTGTACTGGTCTCCATGATGTCTGCCCCCAAAGCATTGGTGTTTACCTGGGTAAGGAGTGTTAACCAAAAGTGCTGAGCAAGAAATGGGCTAAGGCTGCCAGCTGCTTATTGTATATTATATATCCTTTCTCCTCTTGGAGAAAGTCTGCCTGCACTGGTTTTTCAACATTGAGAATTTTCTGGAGTTTTAGAAAAAGAACTCATTTCTTCTCATACACAATTCTTTTTTGTTTGTTTGTTTGTTTGTTTTGGTTAGTTGGTTGTTTTGATTTTTCAAGAGAGGGTTTCTCTGTGTAGCCTTGGCTGTCCTAGACCAGGCTGGCCTCAAACTCACAGAGATCTGGCTGCCTCTACCTCCCAGGGTGCTAGGATTACAGGTATGCATCACCATGCTGGGTGCCTGGCAATATTTATTGTATTTATTTATTTTTTAGACAGGGTTTCTCTGTGCAGTGCTGGCAATCCTAGAACTCCCTCTGTAGACTCTGCTGGTTCTTTGTAGACTCATAGAGATCCACCTGCCTCTGCCTCCAGAGTACTGGAATTAAGGTGTGTGCTGCCAACACCTGGCTAGGGTTTGATTTTTTAAAAAGAATGCTTTTTTGTTACTCTATGGACTGATAGAGAAATCAAGTATGGTAAAGCTATTTAGTTAATAATGGAAGTACATAAGAGTGCTATAAATAGGAGTTTGTGTATGCGAGCACAGGTGGGTATGAGTGTGCTCACCCATTTGAATATATGGTGAGACCAGAGGTTGACATTGATGTCTTCCTTAACCATTTCTCCACCTTACTTTTTGAGACAGGGTTTCTCTCTCTCACTGAGCCCTAAGCTGGTTGTTTGGTTGGTATGTGAGTCATGGGATCTGCCTGTCTGCCCTGAGGCCCTAAGGTTTTGCTTTTGTTTTTATATAGGATCGCCTAGAGCAGCTCTCACTGAAGCCCTCTTGCCCCTCCCGAGCTCAGACAGCCTCTTACAATGATCTGCAGGGTCTTTTCCATCCAGCGGTAGTCTGGGCAGATGAGAGGAGCATGGTCATCTTGGAGGAGGCTGGAACTACACATTCCAGAGTCCTGTTACATGAAATTTCATTGACTATTTCTATTTTAGCTATACTTGGGGTCAAATACCTGCAATCCCAGCCCTTGGAAGTCTGGGGCAAGTGGGTGGCTACAAGTTCAGGGACAGCTTGGGTTACAAACTGAAAACCAAGTCAGCTCCCACTACACAGCGTATGGGCGGTGTGCAGGAGAGGAGTGGAAAGAGATAAAGTTGTGTCATAAAGGACACTAGTTATGTGTTCATGAAACTTTTGTATTCTGATCTCTAAAACATTTGTGTTGGTTTTAATATGGAATCAGCCTAATTATTCTCTAGAACATTTGATATGCCACTGTTCACTCCTAGAAATACAGCCTACTGTGCGGATTTGTATTTGAAGATTTACAAATACATGTCACACTTGCTATACAAATCAAATAAAGCCAGGTAGTGGTGCACCCCTTAAATTCCATCACTCAGGGAGGCAGAGGCAGGTATATTTCTGTGAGTTTGAGGCCAGCCTTCTCTACAAAGTGAGTCCAGGACAGCCAAAGCAACACAGAGAAAACCTGTCTCAAAAAGCAAACAAAAGATATAATTTTTAAATTTTTATAAAATTATTTTATATTTAAGAGTGTTTTGCCTGCATTTATGACTGTGTTTCATGTGTGTGCCTGGTAGAGGTCAGAAAATAGCATTGACCCCCTAGAACTGGTGTTATGCATGGTTGTGAGTTGCCATGTGGTTCTCTTAACTACTGAGCCATCTCTCCAGCCCCAGATTGTATATTTAAAGATATATATTTAATTAGTACCAGCATTCCTTTAAGCTCCTAGACTTAGGTTCTGTCTTGTGAAATTACAAGTTCCATTCTTTCCTATCTCATAAATTTCTAGCTTTCAGAGAAGGGGAAGCCATATGTTGACATTCAAGGTTTAACTGCTTCTACCATGGAAATCCTGTTGGACTTCGTATACACAGAAACAGTACATGTGACAGTGGAGAATGTTCAAGAACTGCTCCCTGCAGCCTGTCTACTTCAACTGAAAGGTACAGACAATAAAAGGTGTCTTTGTTTGTGACACATTCGCCCGGGAAGTGTTTTCATTGATGTAAAATTAAGAGGCTTTTAGAGACCAGTCTAGAATCATGACATGTGAATCTTTGTGAATGAAAGATCACATGTGTTTAAGAGCAATGCAAAAGATTCTTCAAATAAGAGTATTTGGCTCTTGTAAAAGAAAACATTTAAACTTTGTCTGTTTTTTAAAATATGGAAGGCCGAGTATGGTGGCTAACACCAATAATCCCAGCACTTATGAACCTAAGACAGGAGGATTATGCATTTTAAGTCAGTTTAGTCTACAGAATAGGACAGTGTCTCAAAACCAAACCAAGAGATAGCTCAGTGGTTAAGAGCATGAACTGTTCTTCAGGAAGACCTATGTTTGTGTCCCAGCACCCACTTGATGGGTCACAACTATTTGTAACTCCATTTCCAGGGAACCTGATGCCTTCTTCTGGGCACCAGACATGAAAATGGTACACAGATACACATGCAGGCAGAGTACCCATACACATAAGATAATTAAGCCAAACCAAGTGAAGAATAATAGAAAATACAGATATTTCCTTAATATATACATACACAGTATTCATAGTATTCTTTGCCTATAGAGATACTGTTTATTTACCTTGTCATTAGACAGCTATATGCATGGAAAGGTGAAGAGGACTTTTCGTTATAAATCATTTACTATCTTAAAGTCTTTGAGTCATGTAAAATATTTTTAAAATTTAATTAGGATTATTTTTATCATTTATTGTTTTATGTGTATAAGGGTTACTCTCAAATGTATGACCTCTGTTGGCCACAGAGGTCAGAAGAGGGTATCAGATCCTCTGGAACTGGAGTTATAGGCAATTGTGGGCTGCATTCTGAGTCCTGGGAACTGAACCTAGATCTTCAAGACTTAATAGTGCTTTTAATTGCTGATTCATCTCTCCAGTTCCCTACTTTGTTTTTTTTTTGTTGTTTTGATTTTTGAGACAGGGTCTCACTTTGTAACTGTGGCTGTCTGGGAACTTGCTGCCCAGCTGGCCTTGAACTCAAAGATAGATACCTGCTTCTGACTCCCAAGTGGTGGAAGGCATGCACCACCATGCCTGCCTTAAAATATCTACTGAAAATAAAAATTATGCTAGGCAGTGGCCTTTAATCCCAGCACTCAGCAGGCAGAGGCGGGCAGATCTCTGTAAATTGGAGGCCAGCCTGGTCTACAGAGCTAGTTCCAGGACAGCCAAGGCTACACAAATAAACCCTGTCTCAGAAAAACAAAACAAACAAAATAATAAAGTAAAACAAAATTTGCCTAGCACTTGCAAAGAAGAAACAACATAGGCTACATAGGTAAGCTATATCTCAAAAAAAAAAAAGTAAATTTAAATTGATGTATAACAATGAAAATGTTTTCACTTCAGTAGAAATGGTCCCCTTCCAGTTTCTAGTCTGTTTTTTGTGTCTTTTTTCTTTGTTTTGGTCTTTACTGTGTAGACAAGACTGGTCCCAGTTGGTCTTAGTTCTGTCCTCTTGCCTCAGCCCCTTGAGTACTAGGATTACAGTTGTATGCCGATACTAGCCAGTAGACATTTCTATTAGCCAGGAGCCGATATCAAGGCAGATACTAGCCATCTGTCTCTTTTAGCCTCCAATTATGTATATCTCATAACTGAAACATTCTATTTGTTAGTTTTGTTTTGTTTTAGAGAAGAGTCTCATTGTGTAGTAAGCTGGCCTTGAGTTTATGATTATTTGCAGCCTCCTGAGTGCTGGGATTTCAGGGACAAACCAAAGAACTGAGTTCATGCACGGGGCTTTTATTTTTCTGGTGCCAGGGACTGCACTCGGGGCCTTGTGCTGCTGATGTGCTAGACCAGCAATGGTACTTTTCTGATAAGCTACACATCAAGCTTCTCTTCTGAATTTCCCAGTTAGAGAATTACGGGATTGTTTTCCTTCAGTGGAGTTTTAAAATAGGTTTGTTATATGGAGTGGAGAGATGGCTCAGTGATTAGGAGCACTTGTAGACAACCTGGATCCAATTCTCAGCACTTACAGGACTCACAACTGCCTTTAGCTCCAGCTCTAAGAAATCTAACAAGTACAATCTCCATGCTACGGTGCATTTATATATATGCAGACCTAATATTTATACACAAAACAAAAAATAAGTATATCTTAACAAAACAGCTATATAGCATAGAAAAATAAGAACATAGTAAATTAGTTACTGTTTTTAGATTGGTTCCAGTAGCTAAGAGTTTGTAGCTTCTGATGGTCTGAGTATCCCTGAAACTAGTTCAGACTTGCTATCCTCATTTTAAAGATGAGGCAGAAGCAAGTGTAAAGGGCTTTGAAAGATGACATAGTGCCTAAGACAAAGATAATATTTATATGCCTGGACCATAACTTTTCTAATTTGTGTGTTAAAGTGTGGAGCCAGGATTCCTCTGATAACATATTGAGAAGACATTAAGAGCCAAGGATGTAAAGCCACTTCACACTTGGCCAAGTATCCTAAAGTCTGCTCACTGCTTGTGTTTGTCCTAGGTGTGAAACAAGCCTGCTGTGAGTTCTTAGAAAGTCAGTTGGACCCTTCTAATTGCCTGGGTATTAGGGATTTTGCTGAAACTCACAATTGCGTTGATCTGATGCAAGCAGCTGAGGTCTTTAGCCAGAAGCATTTTCCTGAAGTGGTACAGCATGAAGAGTTCATTCTTCTGAGTCAAGGAGAGGTGGAGAAGCTGATCAAGTGCGATGAGATCCAGGTACAGACTTGCCTTGGAGTTATCGTTGCTTTAAAACTGAGCCATGCCAAAAATTACAGAGCAGGATGGAGCAACTGTGTCCATTTTATGGCTTCATAGTCAAATATCCATATTGGTACCAAAAGTGTTAACTTATTTGCATATTTATGGAGAAAAAATTCTGTCCCTTCATCAATTATTTGCATTCCTCTGGTAAGCAATTATATAAGCAGAAACTGGAAATAAGGTAAATTTCTATGTAATACTGTTACCCACTGGCTGTGTTGTAGTATTTGTTGCATATAGGTTTATAGTTAGGTAGAAATGGGAGAGAGAAATCCAACAGAGGTCTAATAGATGTCTTTGAAGCCTTTAGCTTTAATCTCCAGTGGACTAGTTCTTTGGTTAGTCGAAAGATAGTCAAAGAGAGCCAAGTCTTGGTTCATATATTCCCGTTATTTTATTTCTCCACTGTTCCTCAGTTTAGATAAGATGTGCATTAGAAAGTATCAGAATTGTTTTAATACTTTTACATGGTGTAGGAGTTTCGGACTTAAAGAAATTCTATGTCCAAGCCAGGCATGACGGTGCACACTTGTAATCCCAGTACTCAAGAGGCTGAGGTAGGATCATGAGCTTGCCTAGGCAACATAGTAGGAGCATGAGGGAAGTGCCATAGCAGAAAAGAAATTCTGTGATATGTTTTGTGTGAAACAAATTGTCTTTGTTCTACTGGGTAGAAAACAGATATTTATGTTACAAAATAAAAGGTGTTAAGTATACTTTTATTGAATTTGAGTTAACTTTTGCTATATACCTTTCTTTTACAACTGTTGTAAGGCAAACTGATGAGAACAGTTGTTAAATTGTTTGCACCTAGAGAGAAAGTATTCCCCAATTTGACTTTTATACCAGCCTGGAGAGGCACTGTCAGATGTGCTGCTGAGTCAAGAATTTGCTGGTCTTGTTCTTATCCTCACAGTGCAGGCTGGCCGTGAATTTAGAAAAACGCCTCTGTCTCCCAGGTTCTGGGATTAAAGGTGTGTGCCAGCACCCCATCATGACTTTTCTTGACTTGTCTATGTATTAGAAAATGCAGTATTGGTACTAAGAACTACTGTTTGTAATAAAATAGTATTCAGCATTTACTATTGGTTGTTTTGTCAAAGGCTTATTGTGAAAAATCCCTATCCCTGGTGCCTCTGTTTTCTTTCTCCCTCCTCCTGCCTCATCCTTTTATTCTTTCATGTTTCTGTGTTAGAGTTTGTAAATGGTAGGTCTTGAGCATGGTAGGCAAGTTCTCTACCTCTGACCCTCCCTGGACCCAGCTCTAGAGCTTCTGTCATTACAGCATCATTCCTGATGCGTCCACCTAATTTGATCCTTACATCTGTCTGCAGTTATCAGAAGCTGTGGCTCAGAGGTAAACCACCACACCATCATAGTAAGTGATAGGATCCAGGATTCATATCTAGACAGTCAGCTGGCTGTGGTGCCACACATCTGTCACTCCAGTGTTGAGGAGGCAGAGCTGTGAGGTTCAGCGCCATCCTGGCCTACCAAAAACCCTGACTCAAGGAACCAACAAAAGAGAAAAAATTAAAGGGAAAATGAAAAGCTGGTGTAAAAGCTTGTGGCTGTATTTCCAGCACCTAAGGAGTGGAGGCAGGAGATCAGTTAAAAACTTTCCTCTGCTATGTACCGAGGACCAGGTGAGCCTGAGCTACATGAGACCTTTTCTTCAAACAGCAGCAGCAGCAACAACAAAATCAAATCAGGCCCTGTCTTCCCAAGGCCTTTGCCTCAACCACTTAAGCTATGAGTTCACTACCACATGGCCAGTTTGCTTCTAATGATTCCTCATTAGGAAATTAGCACAAAACCATTCATTTTGAACCTGTTGTAGATCTGGATAAAATAAGAAGGAACAGAGAGAGCAAATAGCCATATTCAGAGCCAAGATGAAAAACAACTTGAACATTCTTTTCTGTAGTTTTTCATCCTCATATATCAAGACTGGCCTTTGCTTTTTTTCTGGAATGACAACAAAAGATTTTTTTTTCCTGTTCTGTAAACCAGCCCCAAACTGGAACCAGATGTCTTGACCTCCAGTTGTTAAATGACACTTTCTCTTACTAAGTAAAACAATAGGAGCCAGAAAAGGTGGTACTAGTCTGCAATTACATAACTGACAGTGGAAAGGTGGTATCAGAGTGAAGAGTGAAGAGTTCCAGGTTGTTTTTGGTTCAAGGCCAGTCTGAGTTCTTGGAGACACCATCTCAAAAACCAACATTCACAAAACAAAGAGTACTTAAACAGTGGGAAGCAGTGTATCATATGATTAAAGCAGCATCGTCATTAAAGTTGGGCTTTAGAGTCAGGCTTAAATACAACATTTATGATGTGTTACCGAATGGCTAATTTTTGTTTTCCTCCTCTATAAAATATAGATAATGTTAGTTCATAGTACAGAGGACTGTCTCAAGCATTAAATGGCAATGTCCTGTCTGACACATAAAAAAATCTCTGTGAAGAATGTTTTCCCCATAATGAGTCAGTAGCCTCTCTGCACATTTGGCTCATTTTTAAACAAAAGAAAATAACCTGTTTTATTCATTAGTTAGTTAATTTATTTATTTAGGGTTTTTTGTGTTTGGTTTGGTTTAGTTTGGTTTGGTGCAGTTTTCTTCAAGGCAGGGTTTCTCTGTGTAGCCTTGACTGTCCTGGACTCACTTTGTAGACCAGTCGGGCCTCAAAGTCACAGAGATCTCCTGCTTCTGCCTTCCTGAGTGCTGGGATTAAAGGCGTGAACCACCACCCCTGGCTAGAAAAATGTTCTTAATAATGAATACCCTACATCCTCCCCAGCATCTAAGAAGGATAGCCCTGACCTTCCTGTACTTCTCTAGGGCTGTCAGAGCTGGAGTGTAGCCTGTTGTTCCAGAGAACACTTGAACTGATGTTCCAGCTCTTAGCCCTTCTGAGTGTGCCATCTGTGGTCATCACAGCAGTCTACAAACATCTGTTTATTATTGACTTACCTGAAACCTTCAAATGATGTACAGTTGCTCTTACTAATGCCTTTGGCAGTCTGGTGCTTACCTCCAAATCTGTCAGTACTCTTCCTTCCCTCTCCCAGGTTAGTGAGCTAAAATGTCCCCAAGTGCCAGTTCTCTTTGCCCTAGGTCAGTGTTCCCTGTAGAAAATTTCTTCAAGGCAGAGTAAATCCCCTTGTCTAGCCTGAAGGCCACTAGACTTGTTGCTGTGGGGCTTTGAGACATAGCTAGTGCAGCTTAGAGGCTGAGCTCTATTTATTTTCATTAAATGCCACCCCAGTGACAGTGCAGTGTTCTAGAGCTTCTGTTTCGAGGTTCTGGCACATTCCTTTTTTTTGTTTTGTTTTGTTTTTTCTGTCTTAAGGTGCTCTTGGGGATTTTGAGATAAGATCTTACTCTGTATCCCTGGCTGGTCCTGAACTCACTGTGGAGGCAGTCCTCCTGCCTCGTCCTTTCCAGTGCTGCAACTTCTGGCCCTTTGAGTTCTCTCTTTTAATTCTCTCTAGCTATTTGCTACTTGTCCATCAGATTTCAGCTTGCTACCTCAGAGAGACTTTTCCTGATTTACCAGTCTTAAGTGAAAAAAATTTCAGTTATTTTTGTCTCAGAGCTCTGCTACTTTCCTGTACATTTGTATCACAGCAAGAGTACACTAATTAATAATTGGTAGTACCCACTTATCCCAGCACTTGGAAGGCTAAAACAGGGATAAAATGAAGGCCATGTCTGGCCTGCAGGAATGCACTTGATTTGTTCACTGTTACATGATCAGCTCCAATGAAATCAGTATTTGGCACTTAGTACAAGTTCAGTAAATTTGTTAACTGCGAGATGTCAAAACATTTCTGCTTTCCAAAGTACCACAGTTCTTGGGGAAAGGTGTAGAAGGTGGTGTATTTGTTTGCTTTCATCTAGTCACGGTCAGTGTTTTGTTCCTAGTTCTTTTTTTCTTCCTTCTTTTCTTCCCTACTTTTCCTTCCTTCTTTCCTTTATTTTTCTAGACAGGGTTTCTTGTGTACCCTGGAACTTTTTGTAGACCAGGCTGGCCTCGAACTCAAACAGATCCCCATGTCTCCACCTCCCTGATGCTGGGATCAGAGGCGTGAGCCACCAGGCCCAGCCCACGGTCAGTGTTTTGAAAGAAGCCCAGATACGTATGCTCAGAGACTGTTGTGAGAATGTAGGGCCTACACATAGGTGTCAGTCTGTGCAAAGTCCTAAGTGTTACTGTGCCTGTTACTCTTCTGGTGGCATAATACAGACTTGAGAGGATGTGTCTTACATTACTGTCATGTATAAGCCAAGTTCCTCAAATATCTGAATATGTCGCAAATAGCACAAAATCTAGTATACTAAATGCTGATTGACCATGCTTTGAAAGCTATAGAATTATTTATGATGATAAACTGAAGTTCCTGCTATGAATAAAAATTATATCAATTTTAATTAGGATAACAGATTTCTTCTCCCTGTTAACTAAAGTTGCAGAAATAACCAGAGAAAAATTCAAGAATAGATACAATTCTGAAAGGAAAGCCAAATTCTGAAGGAAAGGCCAACATGCAACCCATGGTTTATTAAATACTATCGATCTTAGTTCTTTTTAAATTGCATATAATTCTCTTCTGTATCTGAAAAGATTGTTTTCCCAGAACCTCCACATTTCTGGAAGATGGGAAATAACAGTAATGGAGGACAGGGAGCAGAAAGGAGAAAGTAAGCATGGTTGTTTTTTAGTTTGTGGGAAACTTTCTAACTGGGAAAGCAAAAATCCATGAAGCGTAACTGTACATATACAGGTAGATTCTGAAGAGCCAGTCTTTGAAGCTGTCATCAACTGGGTGAAGCATGCCAAGAAGGAGCGGGAAGAATCCTTGCCTGACCTCTTACAGTATGTCCGGATGCCCCTGCTGACCCCCAGGTACATTACAGATGTGATAGATGCTGAGGTAAGTCATCTAAGGCACCTGGCATCCAGAAACTCCTCTACTCCATGGCCTAGTTTATTACTCAAAACCAGTAGTTGCCATGTAGGCAGAGTCACCTGGTCCCCTTCAACAGGAATAGTGGAGAGGTAAAGCTGGTAACTTCCTTGGCAAGTCAGACCTCTGTCACATATGAAAAATCCATAATTTAATTTTGTGCTGTGTTTTCTTTTTGTTTTATGTGCTTGTGAATGCTTTATTATAAACTGTGTTCCTGCCTCTGTTAAACATAAATTGTTATAAATTGCTCTGCTAAAAGGAGACAAATGTTGCTTTGCATAGCAAACCTTCATGTTTTTATTCCTAGTCTGTCTGATTTACTTAGTTTAATGCAGTTGAGCTTCCTGTTGTTTATAAAAATATTCTCTAATTTTAGTTCTTTGTGATGATGTGTCATAATTCGTGTATGTGTGTGTGTGTGAGAGAGAGGAGAGAGAGAGAGAGAGAGAGAGAGAGCGAGAGAGAGCAGTAGTTTGCTTTCTGTTGCTATGATAAACACCATGACTACAAAAGTAACATGGGGAAGCAGGGTTTATTGGCTTGCATGTTACAGTCCATCATCCAGGGAGCCATGGTCAGGAAGGAATTCAGAGCAGGAGCTGAAGCAGAGACCACAAAGGAACACTGCTTACTGCCTGCTTCTGTTGGCCTGCTCAGTGACAACCCATTACCACCACCTGTTGGGAGGGGGGCCTCCCATATCAGCCACTTATCAGAAATGCCCCCACCCTGTACACACATATCCAGTGCGATGGGTGCAGTTCCTCAGTTGAGGTTCCCTCTTGCCGGGTAACTAAAGCTTTTGTCAAACTGACACAACTGTGCTTTGGCAAGCACTGGTTTACGTAGATGAATCCCAGTAACTGAGTTACTTCTTGCCCAGGGCCTGATCATTTTGAAAGTTAATCACAAAAATTGTTTCTTAGTTGTTCACTTTACAAAATTCACTCGGCCAGTTGTGGTGAAGGCCTGTGATCTCACCTCTTGTCAGAGGGAGGCTCAGGAGTTCAAGGCCAGCCTGTCTCAAACACATAGAATAACCCCTCCAAAAAAATTCAGGCTAGTTAATGTCATACCTCAAATTCATTTTCCCCTTCTTTCTTAAAACCTATTTGTTAGTTCTCTTGCTGCTATGACGAAATCCTGACAGAGGCAGCTCGGGGAGCGAGGGTGGACACTGGCTCCAGTTTAAAGTCACTGTTCACCTGAGGGAGGCCTGGCAGAGGACACAGGAAGCCGAGAAGGGAACGCTGCTGCTCAGCTGATTTCTCTCTTTTGTTAGATTTGGGACCTACCTTAGGGGTAGGTCCTAGCTCTTCAGTTATAGATTTCTGGAGACCCTCGCAGACATACCCACTGGTGTGTTTTCTAAATCAGTCAAGTCGATAGTGAAGGGCTTCACACCCTCTGTGTCCATCTTTACAGTGTAGTTTACATAGATTCTGGAGCCAGAATAAGCAGGCTGAAACCTTAAGTGAAACATTCCTGTGTGGCCCTTAGGGAGATATCTTTCTTAGTGAAGAGGAACTTATATTACCTACCTCATACATTGTTGCCAGTATTTATATTCAAAAGCTTTTAACATCATGTCTTGTAGAACAGTATTCGCTGGTATTATGCATTTTTCTTTTTTTAATATTTTATGTGCATTGTGTGAAGGTGTCAGATCCCTTGGAATTGGCATTATAGACAGTTGTGAGCTGCCATGTGGGAGCTGGGAATTGAACCTGGATCCTTTGGAAGAGCAGACAGTGCTCTAAACTGCTGAGCCATCTCTGCAGCCCCAATATTATATTTTTCAATGTGTACTGAAAACTTCTGGGAGTAAGTTAATAAACTAGAGCTTATGAGTTGGTGATCCCAACAGAAACAGATGGTGTGCTCCAAATGGTAGAGTTCTAAGGGAGACTTACTTATATGAAGGAACTGTTTACAAAGGTGTAAATTTAGAGAAGCAGTAAAAGACAGTGGAGACTATAGATCTAGAACAGCCAAGCTCTAGATCAACAGCCCTCAATCAGAATAGCCTGGGTTGAAAAGGCCATTTCGTTATCAGCATATGAAGGGAAAGAGCTGGTAGAACCACTGAGAGGAGCCTGACCTTCCAGGTGAGAGCCAGTGTGGAGACCTTCTTGGCATAGTTTGTGTGGACAATTTTTCTGACTAGAGGGCAAAGTAAGGGAGGCTACAGAGAACTGTGGAGGCAGATGCTAATACAGAGACCCATTTTCTATGTGGGTTTATGTGTATGCATGCACATGGAGGCCAAAGGTCAATCTTGGGTGCTGTTCCTTGGGTCATCTACCTTGGTTTTTGAGATATGGTTTCTTATTGGTTGGCTCAGAGTTTCTGATTGAGTTGGCAATAAGTGCAAGGATCTGCCTGTCTCTCCAATAATATGGGCATTACAAGTGTAGGTTACCATGTCTGGCTTGCTTTATTTTGTTTCTTGAGACAGGGTTCATCTGTGTAGCCCTGGCTGTCTGGAACTCACTCTGTAGACCAGACTGGCCTCAAACTCACAGAGATCCTCCTGCCTCTGCCTCCTAAATGCTAGGATTAAAGGTATGCGCCACTACTGCCTGGCCCATTCTGGCTTTTTATGTGGGTTCTTGTGATGGAACTCAGATCGTCGTGCTTACATGGCAAGGACTTTACCAAAGTTTGCCATCTCCCCATCCCATCTAGAGTACTGTTTGTTATAGATGTGGGAGCCGGGCTAATGATAAGTGCGTGCCCATCACTCAGCACTCTGGAGATACAGGCAGAAGCATCAGGTGTTGAAAGTTAGCTTGTGCTGTGTTCTAAGTTTGAGACCAACCTGGGCTACAGGAGACCAACCTGGGCTACAGGAGACCCTGTCAGAAAGAAAGGATGAAAAGCGGGGAACGAGAGGAGAGTGAGAGATACGAGGGAGGAGAGAGAGCTTTGGGGAAACTGTTTCAGTAAAGACACTTTTCCAGAAGAGAGAACATGTATATTGTCTTTTTGAGACAGTGTCTCACTCTAGATCAGCCTGGCCTAAAAGTCAGTATGTAGCCCTAAGTTGGCATAAATCTCAGAAATCCTTTGGTCTCAGCCTGCCAAGTGCTAGGATTACAGATGTGAAACCAGCATGTTCAGTCTCTCTTCAAATTATACTAATCATTATGTACTTGTGTCTACATAAGTAAATTGCTTTTTTATATGTGTCATTTTCTTATTAAAAATGGCCAGTTCATTCCGGTCTTCTGTATTTTAGCCTTTCATCCGCTGTAGTTTACAGTGCAGGGATCTAGTTGATGAAGCAAAGAAGTTTCACCTGAGGCCTGAGCTTCGCAGTCAGATGCAAGGACCTCGGACAAGAGCCCGTCTAGGTAAGCTGGCATTCCTGGCAGGATGAGGGGACATCTTTCAACTGGTTTTTCAGATGGTATGATATAGTTGGAAATACCATCTGTAATGAATACAGTGGACTTGTTTCAGAACTGGTTTTAATCTCTTTAGACAATTATGCCATTTTAAGCATTTATTTCCTATAATCTGAGAGTGTCTTTATGTCACATAATTATTGGCGATTAAGTTAATTAAAATAGAGAAATGTTTTATAAACTATCGTGTATTACACAGCATTAAATTTCTATTTCAGCAGGTTAACAAAGGCCTTAGAGCTGGGATGAAGCTCAGGTGGTAGAGTTCTTTGCTAGTGCTGGGGTTCAGTCCCCAGCACAACGATAAATGGGCTGTGGTGGTAAATGCTTGCAATCAGGAAGCAGGTGCAGGCCAAAGATTATGCTGATCCTTGGACACATAGAAAGCTAAAAGCCAGCATGAGAGACTGTCTGAAACAAAAAAGCAGATCAAAACACCTTGACCTTTGAGACCAGAGTTGTGGTACAGATTTCCATTTACTACTTAGCTTAGATGGGAAGTTTGATCGGTCTGTCTCAGTTGCTTTATCTGTGAACTAGGAGTCAGAAGAAATGAAGAAATCTAGGTAAAGACTAGGATAGTTACTGTCACATAAGTGCTGCCTCTGTTAGCAAACAGACTTGAATCTAAGCCCTGCTGTTGCCTGATTGGTGATAGCAGTTTATCTGATCCTAACTCCGGTATGGCAGCACACACCATTAATCACTCAGAGATCATTCTGATCTCTGTGAGTTCAAGGCCAGCCTGGTCCAGATAGTGAGTTCCAGAGCATCCAGGACTATATAGTAGATTCTGTCTCAAAAAAACAGAACAAAACTTACTTGATCCTATGCTTTTACCCCTAAAATGAAGGTAAGTTCCTTCTCACTGGGCTGTTGGGAGGATCGAACATGGATAAGATACCTAGCTTTGTGGCTGGGAGAGTAAATACTCAGCTATTTTTAATCTCGGTCCCTATTTTTCTCACTTCTCTATCAAAAGAACCTTCTTGACACTATTTAAAAGTATTTTGTAGGGGGCTGGAGAGATGGCTCAGAGGTTAAGAGCACTGTCTGCTCTTCCAGAGGTCCTGAGTTCAGTTCGCAGCAACCACATGGTGGCTCACAACCATCTTTACTGAGATCTGATGCCCTCTTCTAGTGTATAGGTGTACATGCAGACGGACCACTCGTGTATGTGTGTGTGTGTGTGTATGTTAAATAAAGAAATAAGCTGCTTTTAAAAGTATTTTGTATATTATCGCTTTTCTGCATATATGAGGGGTGTTTTATTTTTTTAAGGATTTATTTTTATTTTATATATTTGTGTTTGCTAGCATAGATATAGAAAAGTATGAAAACAAGTTACTTGAATAACTTCTAGATCAGATCCCTTTTTTATTTGATTTTTGTTTGGAGAATTTGTTTTGTTCCACTGTTGTTTTTAGACAGGTTCTCACCTTGTAGCCCAGGCTAGCCTAGAACTCACTGTGTAGACATGGCTGACCTTGAAGTCAAGCAGTCCAGCTTTTAAGTTCCAGGCATGAGTCACCACACTCTTTTTTTTAAGTTTATAACAGATAGTTACTGTTTTCTAATCATACAGATAGCATTAAATATATTCATATTGCTGAGCCTAGGGGAAATTATATAAACCATACTGCCCTTATCCTAAGTGTCTTGGTGGGGTGGGAGTAGAGACAATTGATGGCATATCAGATTGTCGATATTTCCAACAGCTGCGTCTGTAGAGGCCTGAGTAGCTGAGGGACTGTAGGACAGCTGGTCAGTGCAGTGTTGTGGAACTGTTTAGCTGGGATTGTTTTTTTTCCTGTTGTGCACAGGGGTGGGGGAAGGTGCGCGATGATGTGTGTGCAGGTCTGGGAAGGACTTGCGGGAGTCGGTTCTCTTTTTTTCCCCAGTGAGGTCCTGGGGGACAGATTTGAGGTTCTCAGGCTAGGTGTTAGATGCCAGTGGGCTGCTGAGTCAGCCTATTGGCCCAGCTTTTTTTTCTTTTCTTTTCTTTCCCTTTGTCTTTCATTCTCCTCCTCCCTCCCTCCTTTTCTTCCTTTCTTTGTTTCTTTATTTTTTTCAATAGATCTCGCTCTGTAACCCGTTCTGACCTAGCACAGTATGGTGCTTGTCCAGCACAGAGCCTGGGGCGCTTGCCTCGAATGGAGGTCTCTGGATTGATCCTCACCATAAAAAGGCAGAAGCTCTTGAATGCTTGTTTAGAAGCAAAGACCCACCACACTCAGCCTTTAACAGTATTGCCCCCCAGGTGAATGGCAAGGACAGGTTAGC
This sequence comes from Pachyuromys duprasi, assembly GCA_028658305.1. Lineage (NCBI taxonomy): Eukaryota > Metazoa > Chordata > Mammalia > Rodentia > Muridae > Pachyuromys > Pachyuromys duprasi. The sequence goes on along the minus strand of CM053757.1, from coordinate 5,313,965 downwards.
AACTTATGTTTAGTTCTCCTGTAAACATGTGATTATCTTTGTTGTTTTAGACGTAATAAGTCTAGGGTCTTTGTAGCTCAGAGATAATACATTTCTAGAAAAGTGTATGAACCAGTGATTGAGCAGGAGAAACTGGCGGTAGAAGGCATTTTATGTAATTTGACTTCTATTCCTAATTTTATATTTTTATTAGGTTTATTTTCATTTTTATCTTTTCTAGAGATCAGCCCTAGGCATGCTGGTCAAGTGCTATTGCACTGAGCTGTGTCCCTCACCTCTCTCCCTAGTTCTGTAAACTCTAGAAATCTGATGTGTGGGTTCACTAGCTTCCTATGAGCCACCATCTTTCATCCATACCAAGAGAGTTAAGTTTACTCACTAGGGTGCTTTCCAATACAGAAGCTATGCTTTTATATAACAACATTCATTAAGTGCTTATTAAATTGAACTAAAGCCAATGAAAGTTTTTATGAGCCAGAAAGTGTAGAAGGTTCTCTAGAGGTTACTTTTCTACATTTCTTTAAATATTTTGCAGATGAGAAATAATTTGCAGGTGAGGTCCCGGGGCTCAATCCTGAGTAACAAGCAATAAAAGATACAAACTGTTTGACACTGGGAGTGGTGGTGTATATTAAGTCCTCTCGGGCCAGAGGCGGTGGGTAGCTCTTGAGTCAACATAGTGAGTTCCAGGCCAGCCAGAACTATGTAGAGAGACCTGTTCTCAAAAAACAACGAAACCTACTTGGCATAGTAGTACATACCTGTATTCCCAGCATTTGAGATAATAAAGCAGGAGCTTGGGACCATCCTGAGCTACATATCTAGACCTTGTTCATTTTCCCCCTTGTACCCTTTCCTCCAAGAAAAAGGTGTTGCTAGCCTGCAGTTACTGGAATTTACTGAAGCTTACTTCATTAGCACTCTTATCTTTTGGTTGTGAGCCTAGGCTTTAACATCTGTGCCATCTCTAAAGCCTGGGTAGCACTCTCTTAAAACTCTCTTAAAATCTGTCAGTTGGGCGCGCCTTTAATCCCAGCGTTGGGGGGCGGGAGGGTTGGAGGAGGAGCAGAAGCAGGTGGATATCTGTGAGTTCAAGGCTGGCCTGGTCTACAAAGCAAGCCCAAGACAGCCAGGACTATGACTATAAGGGAAACGCTGACTCAAATAACCAAATAAATAAATAAGAATTTAAAAATAAACCAAACTAGGATCTATCCATGGAAAATAATGAAATCCTCTATAAACAAAGGTCAAGGCCCAATAAACTAGACACCTAGCCACATAAAGCCATAAAATCCCTAACTAGGCATGGTGACAAATCTCATCTGCCTAAAACATGTTAAATGTTTTCCAGTCTCAGTCCTTGAGAGGTAGAAGCAGAAGGATGGTGAGTTTGAGGCTAGCCTGGACTACATGGCAAAACTCTGTCTCAACAAAAAACAAAGGTGACTAATGCCTCTCTGCCAAAATTCTACTGTGAACTTTAGTATTTATGGAGCAAATTTGTGTTGAAATGTTTTGCTGTCATTGGGGGGGGGGGGGTTAAAACAAAATCTATTCCCTGCCTGCTTCTGTTTCTCTAGCCTTCACAAGCTGCCTGAATGAAGTCACAGCAAACAATGTGGTGGATTTTTTTTGTGGTTTGATTGGCTTTATTTTTAAAACAAGCCAGGCTAGCCTTGAACTCACTAGGTCTTCCTGCCACTGACGTGGTTTGTTGTTGTTTTAAATATGGAAATTACATAGTGTAACATAAATAATGGCTGAAAAATCAGTGGAAAACTTTCTGTAGTTTTCTGCTTATATCATTATAGTGTCATTTTACATGTTTTAGCGAGATAGGATGTGGTACATGCTGAGGGAAAATCACTTGAGTTCAGGAGTTGGAGATAGTGAAACCTGGTCTCAAAGAATTGAAAGGGGTCGGGGTGAAGGAGACTGAAGGAAAAAAGGTTGGCTGCTAGATCTGTTACTTGGCTGGCATCTGTCTTCTCAGATTCCTAGTGCTGCGTTTGCTCTTTCAGTCCCTGATCACCTCACACACTGACACAGTGGTTACAAACTCCCTGGTTACTAAACTGTCCATTGTACCACTAGTTGCTCTCCTCATGAGTTTAGCAGAGTAGATGCCCAGGAGAACTCTGCCAAGCCTTTGCCCTCTGAAAAGAGCTAAGGCCAGAAATAAGACTTTAGGGGAGGGGCTGGAAAGATGGCTCAGTGGTTAAGAGCACTGTCTGCTCTTCCAAGGGACCCAGGTTCAATTCCCAGCACCCACATGGCAGCTCACAACTGTCTGTAACGCCAATTCCAAGGGATCAGACACCTTCACACTAATGTACATAAAATAAAATTAAACAAAAATATTAAAAGCTTTAAAAAAAAAAGACTCTAGGGGAGGGACAGTTTGATGTACAGGCTATTGCTTTCTGTTAAAAAACAATAAAAAACAAGTCTTTCTTTGTTCTTTTTCTGCTTGTTTTTTCCTAAGATAGGGTCCCAAGTAGCCCAGGCTGGCCTTGAACTCTAGCCAAAGATGGCCTTGAGCTGGTCCATCTGTCACCAGCTCTCGAGTGCTGATTGATTTTAATACAGTGCTGAGGATTGAATCTAGGGCCCTGAGGTTGCTAGGCAAGTGCTCCCCCACTGAGCCACATACTCAGCTTCTTTGTTCTCTTTAACATTTATTTTGTGTCTTGAGGGTGCACATGTGGACAACTTACAGGAGTCAGTTCTCCCTTTCTGCCATGTAGGTCTGGGGACTGAACTTGAGTCATCAGGGTTAGCAGCAAGTGTCCTTACCTATGGAGCTGTTCTGGGGGCCCAGGACTCTCTTTTCTGGTGCTAAGTTCATTATCAGAGATTCAGATCCTGAAGAAGTGTAGCCTCAGCAAGAAGTAGCTTCCTGAGGCAGGGAAGTGGCTCAGCAGGGAAAGTGCTGCGTGAGGCCCTCAGTCTGGCTCCCAGCATGGAAGCATGCACCTGTGAGGCTGCTGCTGCAGAGGTGCAGAGGATAGCCTTGAGTTTGCTGGTGAGCAGCCTCCGCCTTGTTGCAGAGCTCCACAGTTCAGTAAAATACTGTCTCAAAAATAAGGCAGAGAGCAGTATAGGACCAGACACACAGAGGGGAGCACACAGAAAGTACAAGGTGGAACTGTGGCCCAACACACGTACAAAAAAACATACATTCATACTTACACACACACAAATGCAGGCATATATGAACCCTCAATACATGGACACACAAAATAAAAAATAAGTACCTTCCTGTTACACAGCTCTGTATTAGGTTATTTCTCTGGCAATTACAAAAGCATCCTCTTTGGACCTGATGGCACAAGTTTGTAAGCTAGCTGTGTGGGAGATTGAGACAAGGCTTGCAAATTCAAGGCCTGCCTGGCTATACACAGAATGACTTCAAGGTCAGCCTGAGCAACTTAGTGAGACCCAGTCTTGCTTTGTTTGTGTTTTCGTTTTTTGAGACAGGGTTTCTCTGTGTAACAGAGCCCTGGTATCCTGGACTCACTTTGTGGGTCAGGCTGGCCTGGAACTCACAGAGATCCTCCTACTTCTGCTTACCCAGTGCTGGGATTAAAGGCATGTGCCACCATGCCCGGCCTGGAATAAAAGTTTTTAAATGTGGGGTAGGAATGGTTCCAGATTAGTGGTAGAACACAGAAGCCATAGGTACAGTACCTAGTGCCTCCAAAAGAGACATCCTTGACCTATTTGGTCCTTTCTACTCACATTTCCCTGTAAGTAGTTACCTAGTCAGGATGAAGTAACATGCCTTTTCCTACCTTTGTCCTTAGGAGCCAATGAAGTGCTTCTGGTGGTTGGGGGCTTCGGAAGCCAACAGTCTCCTATTGATGTGGTAGAGAAATATGATCCCAAGACACAGGAGTGGAGCTTTTTGCCAGTAAGTCATGGTGGAACCTTTTTTGACAGAGTTTAAATGTCATTGGTTTCTGACACTAGCTCATAAGTGATCAGTTATGAGAGTAGAAAAGCTTCAGAACAGCATAATGCCCCTTTCAGCCATGTTGTCTGTATAGTTAGGGATACAATAAATGGTTGGTTTTCTCTTTTTTGTTGGGGGGAGTGGTTGTTTCTTGGGTTTGTCCCATTTCTTATTCTTATGTGTGTGTGTCTGTCCACATATGTGGAAATGTCTGTGCCATAACATGCGTGTAGAGGTCAGAGAACGATTTTTCAGGGGATCAAACTTGTGTCATCAGCCTTAACAGCAAACCCCTTTACCCACCAAACCATCTTAGTGGGATTTTTTGTTATTTTTGTTTTTGTTTTTGAGATAAGGTTTCACTATGTATCCCTGGCTGGCCTCAAGCTTACAGGCTTTTTTCCTTTCTTAATTTCCTGAAACCATCTTGCTGATTCTTTTCTTTTCTCTCTTTCTCCCTTCCTCTCTCCCTGTCTCTTCGTCCCTCCCCTTCCCCCCCCCCTCCTTCCCTCCCTCCAAAGTCTCACTATGTAGCTCAGGATGGCCTCAAACTTACAGGCTTTCTTCCTCACCCTCCTGAGTGCTAGGGTTACACATGTGAACCACCACACTTGGCTTGTTTTTTTAAGATAGGGTCTTGCTGTATAACCCTGGCTGGCCTGATACTCAATGGGTAGCTCAGACTGACCTTAAACTTAACAGCAGTCTTGCTTCCGGCTGACAAGTGCAGGCATTATAGGCACGCACCACCAACACAGCCAGCTTGGTTTTTCAACGTTAAGATTAGAACATTTCACTGTAGGAGTGTCAGTAGCCATATATTGAATTTAGCTGGCCACGATCATTTAGGCTGCACAACTTGTGCCATTGGTCATGCTCTATTAGTCTGACCGCAGGGTCATGTTAAGCCTAATTTTTGTTTGGCTGAAATCATAAGTTTGTATCTCTTTTCAGTATTTCAGTGCTGCACAAACAAGAATCATTTCTGAGGAGACATGGAAAACCCTTTGACTCCTCTGACCCTTCAGGGTATTTCAGGCCTGGCTCTTGGAGTGGCAGTATGCCAGGGCTTTTCTTGCATACAGAAGGGTATTCACATAGCCCAGTGCCTTAAAGAAAGAGGGCAGTAGAAAGCCAGGAAGTCTCTTGTAAGCCTTGGAATGAGGCAGAAGCATTTTAATCTGTAGGCCGTCACCATCCATCCCTTTTGGGACAAAACTTAGCCAAAGGGGGTTTCCAGTAGCAGGGAAGAGGCAAAGAAGCTAAAAGCAGGCAGGATTCAGGAGAAAAGTGGGGGCTAGAACCTGCCCAGCTAAATGCCATTATCCCTCTTCTCTCCTAAAACCACAGAGTATCACTCGCAAGAGGCGGTATGTGGCTTCAGTTTCCTTACATGATCGTATCTATGTAATCGGTGGGTACGATGGCCGTTCCCGCCTCAGTTCAGTGGAGTGTCTAGACTACACAGCAGATGAGGACGGAGTCTGGTACTCTGTGGCCCCTATGAATGTGCGGCGAGGCCTTGCTGGAGCCACCACACTAGGAGGTGGGTCTGATGATAAACAGTGTTCCTAGCTTGTTTTAGCTGGACTATTGTTTCTACCTCCTCTACTCTCTGGCAGGAGCATGACTAAATGTCTAAGTTCAAATGCTCATTCTTGCTTTTAGAACTGTCTCTGTTAACAGAAACTACTCATTTGTGGACATTTCAACACTGGCTACAAAATTCGTGATTCAAGTTCCAGTGTGCTCTATATTGTTAATAGGCATTGGTTATATTTTTATAAACTCCATTTGGGCAGTAAGTATGCCTTTTTTGTTGTTTGGTTTTTGTTTTATTTTTTTAAGACAGGATTTAAATGTCTTGATTGTATTGTCTTGCTTCTAAGACTTAACTGACTTACCACATAAGGAAATAAGGAAAAAATGCTCAGTCAAAATACACTTTTACAGTACTGTCCTTTTGTAGTGTCATATAGTACCATATATAATTAATATGCACAATAGATGTAGTGTCATATAGTACCATATATAATTAATATGCACAATAGAAAAATTAAAAAAAAATAAAAATCAGCTTGAAGAAATACTAAGAAATTTGTTTGCTTGGTCTAAGATCTCATGTAGCTCAGGCTAACTTTGAAGTTAGACTGTAGTCAGGAATGGCTTTGAACTCCTGATCCTCCTGTCTGAACCTCCCAAATGTAATTACATTCATGTGTGTATCCCCTCTTCCATCTTAACAGTGGATAATTTGTACAGAAAAAAGTTCTTAATTTAACAGTCTATAATTGTTCATTCTGAGCAGATATGATTTACGTCTCTGGAGGCTTTGATGGAAGCAGGCGTCATACAAGCATGGAGCGGTATGACCCAAACATTGATCAGTGGAGCATGCTGGGAGATATGCAGACAGCTCGAGAGGGTGCAGGACTAGTAGTGGCCAGCGGGATAATCTACTGTCTAGGTATGAGCCTGGGATGTGGGGCTGGAGGAGGTCAGTGCTTAGCAGACTCCAGAGGGCATCACTTTTACCGGAATTAAGTGTATATACTTGCATCAACAAAATCTCTGATCTATCCCAATATGTTGTCCATAAACAGAATTCTATTTTTTTGTAAGCAGAATGTAGAGTGTTGGCATATTTTCTGACCTGGACCTCTGGAAAAACTAAAACTTTGAATTACAAATGGCCAGCTGAAATGAGCCTGAGAATCTACCTTTCTGGAATGTTTTCTGCTTTGTCTTTCAGGAGGATATGATGGCTTGAATATATTAAATTCAGTTGAGAAATATGATCCCCATACAGGACACTGGACTAATGTTACACCTATGGCCACCAAACGGTCTGGTAAGACCAATTCTAAGTGCTGTCAGTCTTGACAGGTACAGTGATGGTGTAGGTACAGGGTATGATGTCAGTAGAATAAAACTGTAGTCCTTGTTTTACCATAGACTGTGAATATGAGTCACATTCCAGTCTCCTTCACATCTGTTTTCTCTAAATATTAAGATGAAGATAGTTTAAACTTTGAACTAAATTATAAATTGGAGAACAGGAATTTCTTACTCATTCTTTAGTGCTTTTTTTCTATTATATTCTTGACTGTCTAGCATAATTTTTATGTTAAATGTTTTTGTTATGTCAAGTTTTGTGTCTTTACCTTTTTTACTATTTGGACTTGGATGTTTTGGTTTGGTTTTTTCAAGGCAGGGTTTCTCTATGTAGCTCTGGCTGGCCAAGAACTCACTTTGTAGATGAGGCTGGCCTCAGAGATCATCCTGCCTCTGCTTCCCAGGGGCGGCATTAAAGATGCACCACCACACCCTGTAAATTTTGTTTTGAGGGCCCTGCTGTGTAGTCCTGGTTGGTTCACAACTTGCTATAGGTGATTCTCTGCTTCTGGCTTTCAGTTACACCACCACATTGGTGGGTTTTCTGTTGTTTTGGGGGGCGTTGCTTTTGTATTTGTTTTTAGCTAAGATCTCACTCTGTGTAGTATGTAGCTCACAGTGACTTCAGCCTCCCAGGTAATCCCAGGATCGCAGGTGTGTGCCATACGCCCGCTGCTCCATGGCCGTATATATTGCATAAACTCTAATACTGAGCTATAGTCCTTTTTTCTTGAATTCTGAGTACTCACCTTGCATGAGTACAGGGCTTCACATGTGTCATGGAGGTACATCCCAATAGCAAGTAGGAATTCTTAATATGGAATAGGCTGTGTTGTAACCGTAAGCCATCATCATGCTGTTCCAGTTGACTGCCTCTGGACAGAACCCACAGCAGAGCCATCGCCATGCTCCTTTGCTTCCTCTGATCATTGCTAACACCTTTCTTCCCACGCTTTTGTTCAGTTAACTGACTGTGATTAAGGAAAGTGAAGAAGAGAACCATGTCAGTTCCTCTGTTAGAATTTCAAGTCACAGCCAAAGGATGAGTAACTAATGCGTGGGATAGCGTTCCCTGCATTGCACTACTCTAGGCCTGTTTTAATACCTCTGCATCGCTCAGCTCCTCAAGTCAGCCATTAGTGGCCATGTTTCACTGGGTTCTGGTGTTAGGCTTACTACCATTCATTTGCCAATGCTTTGTTTTTCCCCAGGTGCTGGAGTAGCCCTACTGAATGACCACATTTATGTGGTGGGAGGGTTTGATGGTACAGCCCACCTTTCTTCTGTTGAAGCTTACAACATTCGCACTGATTCCTGGACAACTGTCACGAGTATGACCACTCCACGGTGCTATGTAGGGGCCACAGTGCTTCGGGGGAGACTCTATGCAATTGCAGGGTGAGGATTTTGAAAGCGGGCAAAATCATGTGTCCAAGGCAAGGATCCATTTGACTCAATCACTAGTTTGGATGGAGGCATAATGTGTGTTGTGGTGGGACAGCTGGTGGGACTGTTTTCACTCCCATCTCAGGCGCCGGGATTGGAACCTTGCACATGGTAGACACGTGCCCCATGGCTTGAGCTGTAGTGCGAGCTCCAGGGGCTGCTCTTAAGACTTGTACGGAAAAGAATGAAAACCTCATTTCCTTCTTTTGTCTTTTCCCCACTTAGATATGATGGGAATTCTCTGCTGAGTAGCATTGAGTGTTATGACCCTATCATCGACAGCTGGGAAGTAGTGGCCTCCATGGGAACCCAGCGCTGTGATGCTGGTGTGTGTGTTCTCCGAGAAAAGTAACTTATTTGAACACCGCTGGAGCTAATGACTACTCCAAGGAACAGTTTGTGGGAGAATCAAGGATCCTTTGCAGAATGTCTATTTCTCATTGTGTGCACAGATTACAGGCCCCTGTGCTGTGATGATTGTACTTATTTGACACACTCTTTTTCGCACTGGTACTGTTGCTCAGAAGGGTGGGACAGGTACTCAAGGGAAGAGAATTTACATCTGCATGTGAGAATCCAGATCATCTTTCTCTGTGATCTGAGGAGCATTCTCTTACTGTTTCTGACTTACCATGTGCGTGGGAGAATGTATATATGTATGCTTGTATGGCTGTATGTATGTTGTGCCTCATATATTGCAGAGAATTAAGGTGAGTATGGCCTGCTGGGTGTGGCCTGTATCCATCCTAGGTGATTGAAAGGATATCAGTTTATATAAGCTTGGTAAAATGAAAGTCTTTTATTCTTCTCAGAAGCAAAACTATCTTTTCTAAATACAATGGTAGCTTGGGGCATCACAGTTCCTTTCTTTAGGAAACAGAGAAATCACTGTTAAAATTTGAGAGCCCAAGAGGAGAGATTTGTCCTGTTCTCACTTAGGGGAACATAATTGGTGATTTGAATAAGTGGCATGAATTGAATGGAATGGGAGTGAACCCAGAAGATCACTGAAGTGTAAATTGGAAGGCTTGAAAGGGCTCATTATTTGACCCCAAAGTCTTTCTAATGTAGAATGTTGAACCATCTTAGCATGGAGACTGAGAGATTAACAGTGGGGGGAAAAGGTTAGAATAAGAGATGCTCTAAATGTGCAGCGTTCAATATACCTGTGGTAAACTAGAAATGTCTGTGATTTTACAGTCGTCTTAGTTCCTGCCAGGGCTCCTGGAGCCATGCAGTGTTCGTCTTTAAATGGGTGAAAGACCAACTCTCTGGTGAATCAAGTGCTACTACATTACTACACTTCCACACTATTTATTTGGGGATTGGGTGGGTAGCTGCAGCCTCGTAGTTCAGGTACCTGATTACTGCCCTGTTGTTTTAAGGGCACACTTCTGCTACGGAGTGCTTAATACTGCTGTGCATGGTACATTTCAGTTCTCTTCCTGCTATATTTTCTGTACCTGTCTTTAGAGTATCTTTTATTCATTCTGGAACAAAACAATCAAAGACAATTGAAAATCTTTTGTTAGTTCCTGTACCTCTGCTAACATTTCTGAGCTGCCATTCTAGGCTTCTCTGTGTCATAGGGTGAAATCCTTGCGTTATTGGTATAGCGAATATGAGAATGTGATAGCCTAAACTGGGCTACACTTTTCTTTTGCTCTGGAATCCCACTTTTTCTCTTTCCCTGAATTGTGTTTGCCAACAGAGTTAAATTTCCTTTGTATTTTTTTAAAAAAACATTAAAAACGGACTGTTTCAAATGGCTTTAAGAGAGTTAAATGGCTAGTGCTGCTTCAGCAGACATGTTGATTTACCTTATGCTTGCCAGTGGACTCAGCTGCTTCTCCGCTCAACTTGAAGTATCAGTAAAATGTTTGCACAAATTTGTCCAGTTTATTGGTCCCATTCACACTTTGGATTTACATGAAAAACGAAAGACAGACAGGTAGGGAGAGAGAGAGCTGAACAGTGTTGCCTTTTATCCCAGCACTCAAGTACCAGAGTTCAAGGCCAGCTTGATCTATAGAGTGAGTTTCAGGACAGCTAGGGCTACACAGAGAGACCCTGTCTCACAAAACAAAACAAAACAAAAAGGAATAAAGAAGCAGCAGGCATGCATACAGTGCACTTACATGCAGGCAAAACATTCATAAAAAATAAAAATGGTTACAGAGATAACTCCCCAGACAGAGCTGTTTCCTATTCCATGCTTCATCAGCAGTACTTTGTTCCTGAGGCTGTTCTGTGAGATTAGATTTATGTTAGAGAGCCAGAGAAGGCTGATCAATAGAAGAAATAGTGAAGAGAAAGGAGCGGTAGGTAGCTGTTGAGCAGCAGAGCTGATTTCTGGGTTTTGGACCATTGAAGCACATTCTAATGCCCACTTAATTTCAGGGTTTCTGTCACTCTAGTCTTTAATGTCCGTTAATGGCATCCAATCATACAAATAGCTGTGTATAAGGCCTGCCACACAACTGCAAGACTTTTTGACCTTTTTTTTTTTTTCTTTCAATCTTGACATGGCACATGGTTGTCCCAGAAATTTGATGTGTACACCAGACCAGGCTGGCCTTGAACCTGAAGAGATCTACTTTCCTCTGCCTCCCTGGTGCTGGGATTAAAGACCTGTGCCGCCACAAGACTGTTGGTCCCAGAGCCAAAGGAATCAGAAGAACAAGAGGACAGCACCCTTCCATGTGTCTTAAGCAGACATTGTGTTGCTAATTGAACCACAGCCTGCGAAATCATGGTTCCTGTATCTTAGAAAGGGCCAGAGAAGGTAGACGGGTACCAGACATCATGAAGAGAAAGGACTAGTAGGTAGCTCTTGAGCAGCAGGGCTGATTTCTGAGTTTCGGGCCTTATTCACAGTTCAGTTCATGTGCTGCAGCCACCACTCAACAGTCTCCAGAACACCAGTGTGTAAAACTCATTGCTACTTTCTAAGTTTCCCAGCTTTCCATACAGAATACATTCAGACTCAGACTTCCATTCCATTAAAAAAAAAAAATTGAGTATTTGTATGTTGATGTGGGCTGTACACCCAGTTGCTGAGCCTGTGGAGGCTGGAAGGCCTCCAGAGCCTCTGGGGCTGGAGTCATAGTTTGTGAGCTGCCCATCATCAGTGCCTTAGGAAGAACGGTGTGCACTCTTTAACTGCGCTGTCTTCCCAGCACCTGCTTTGTGTGATGGGGTCAGAGCATAGCCTCAGATACTTTTTCTCAGATACAGTCTACCTAGTGTTTGTGTTCTTATGAGGGTGGATGTGTGTGTATAGTCAGGACACTTCTGTAGAGTTATCTCTCACCTGTATGAGTTCTAGGGATGTAACTGCAGTTGTCAAACTTGTGTAAGCCAAAATTGAGTCCCCAAAATCCACCTGTCTCTTACTGGCCAGGATTAGAATTATAAGCATGTGCTTTGTTCACATGCGTACTGTGCATCAAACCCCTATATTCCATTTGTAAATCACCTTTGTGCAATCCTAGCTCCCTTGTTTTCTGTTCACATAAGTCTGGATTCATGAGTTTCCTAGCCACGGGAGCTTTATCTCATCACAGTACAGACCTCCAACTCATTCAGAGTTCTAGAATTTTGTCATTGTTCAAACCCATGGTGTAAACAGACTGATATCTGTAACCATCACACTTTCCCAATAGTTATTTTGTCATCAGTTATTTCTGAAATTCAGATGTGATCATCACAGTACTTAATATACAGCCAATTACTGGTAAATATTGAAGTTTTTTCTGTCTTCAGGTGCCATAGATGTCCATTTCCTGTACTATAAAGTTCAAATTCCTTAACATGCATCGGGTCCATGGTGCTGAGGGTCATATTCTAACATTCTGATCGTACTAATACAGTCTTTTCAGGTATAATATACTTCAGTCACTGGTTTGGCAACCAGTCCTGAATTTGGTCCCTGTCTGGTGCAATTATCATACTGTAACCTGTGTCGGAAATTTTGCTTTTCTGACAACCCTAATGCCATATTACAGTGCCACCCAGGGATCCTGGAGAGATGGATAAAGGTGTGATCTGTTCTTTAGAGGACCTGGGCTGTGTTCCTCCCACCCACATTGGGGCTTACAACAGTCAGTTAACTCCAGGTCCAGACATTTTGGAGCCTCTTCTGGCGTCCACAGGTACCAGGAACGCATGCAGGCAGTGTGCTTATATGCAGGTAAAACATTCAAAAATATTTAAAATGCCGGGCAGTGGTGATGCACGCCTTTAATCCCAGCACTCAGGAGCCAGAGACAGGTGGATCTCTTTGAATTCTAGGCCAGCCTTGTCTACAGAGTGAGTTCCAGGACATCCAAGGCTACGCAGAGAAACCCTGTCTCAAAAAAACAACAAAAGAAAAATCAGAGATAAAGACCTAACTCCCTGACAGAGCTGTTTCCTAATCCCTCCTTCATCGGCAGTACTTTGTTCCTGAGGTCAAATCTAATCCATGAGATTAGGTTTGAATCCGTGACCCTCTCAGGCTATATTCTCACATAAAGTATAATGTGGAACTGATTTATTATACATGAGCGCTCTCTATCAACACGCCAGAAGAGGGCACTAGAGGGAATAGATGGTTGTGAGCCACCATGCGGTTGCTGGGAATTGAACTCAGGACCTCTGGAAAAAGCAGACAAGGTTCTCCCCAGCCCATTATGTGAAACTAATAAACAGAGCAACGACTTCGAATGTTGGACAATAAGGTGGTTTAATTTCCTTTCGGTCTGATGCCCTGGTCTTGGCAAACCCATGTTTGCACTAGAATGTTAAGAGCCGTGACTTTGGAACGCCCTGGGACTTGTAGACATTGCAAACCATATCTTTGCCTTCGTGGACTGTGCCCGCTGGCAAACCCTTCATGGGGATGACTGGTTTTGTTTTTTTGTATTTTGAGACTGGGTTTCTCTGTGTAGCTTTGCCTGTCCTGGAACTCTGTAGACCAGGCTGGGATGACTAAGTTTTCAAAAGTACTATAAGAAATGCTTTGCTGCCTAACAAATGGTCGTTATTAAACACTAGACTTAAGGTTTTATTTTTTATAGATTTAGTTATTTTTACAATATTCTGCCTTCATGTGTTCCTGCAGCCCAGAGGAGGGCACCAGATCTCGCTATAGGTGGTTATGAGCCACCATATGGTTGCTGGGAATTGAACTTAGGACATTTGGAAAAGCAGCCAGTGCTCTTAGTTTCTGAGCCATCTCTCCAGCCCCTAGACTTAAGATTTTCACGAAATGTATTCAGTTGTTTTGTTGCTAAATCTTGCTGAGATGTGATCTGACCCGGTTCATCTCCATCTATTCATGAGACGATGGAAACGTCCGAAGAACCAAATAGTAATGCTAGCTATAGTGATCTGCCTAGGCCAATATGAAGGGAGGCCCGGTTACCAGGTAGGTGTAGAGAAAAAGGATTTGTCACAAGTCACGCTGACACTTCGGGCAGGCATAAATAAAGGCGCCTGCGCAATAGAGTCCAGGCGCCTGCGCAAAGGTGCGTTGAAGAGCACCGGGCGCCCCGCCCCTGCGGAGCCGGGCCAGCGTAGTTCCGGGTGAGCGAGCCCAGACCGCGCGTGCGCCGTCGTGGCCGAGCCTGTGGCAGCGGGGCGATGGAACCGACTGAGCTGCAGAACGAGCTAGTGTCAGCCGAGGGCCGGAACCGGAAGGCGGTGCTGTGCCAGCGTTGCGGCTCTCGGGTGCTGCAGCCAGGGACTGCTCTCTTCTCTCGCCGACAGGTAAGGAAGTACGTATTGCTGCTGGACCCGCGCACTCCTAAGCAACCCGGCGGCTCGCCGCCCGTCCCGACTCCCAGGTTTCCGGAGACCGCGCCCTTCTTCGCGCGTCTTAGCCCCGCCCTGCGTCGCGAGGCCCCGCCCCGCGGGTGCGCCGGGACGGGCCGCCGGGTGGCCCGGCGCGGTTGCCTGACCTCCTCTGGCGTTCTTTTACGCAGGGCCCTCGTTTAGTGGGTGCGCCTGCCCCGGCCGTCCCACCCTCCCCCAAGCCCCGGGTTCCCCGCGAGCTGACGGAGCTGATTCCAGCTTCCTGGAGCTCTGGCCATCCTGCGCCCCGCCGGTGTCGCCCCAAGGCACCTGAGGATCACTTGATCTATCTTTTGTTGTTGTTTTGTTTTGTTTTTCGAGACAGAGTTTGGACTCAGTAGACCAGGCTGCCCTCGAACTCAGTGATCCGCCAGCCTCTGCCCCCCTGAGTGCTGGGATTACAGGCGTGCGCCGCCGCGCCCGGCTATCACCCATTTTTCAGTCCCTATTTCTTGCTTCATTTGCTGCTCTGCAGAGGAGCTCCAGAATCAAGGTTGGTGGAGAGAATGACTGCTGGTACGCACCTTCCCAAGCGAGACACAGCTCCCAGGACGGTGCCTTTCGAGTAGATTTCGAAGCCTAACAATTCTTGCTGTTAGGCGTGTGTGTGTGTAGTATATTTATAGCCAAATTTTATTTAAAGAGAGAGAGAAAGGTTTGGAGAGATAGCACAGTGGTTAAGAGCGCTGTCTGGTCTTCCAGTGGTCCCGAGTTCATTTCCCGGCAACTACTTGGCAACTCACAACCATCTATAATGTGATTTGGTGCCCTCTTGTGTCAAGCAGGTGTATATGCAGATAGAGCACTCAAATAACAAAATCTTTAAGAAGATTATGAGAAGTAATCCAGATTCTGAATCCTAAAGTCTTTCCCCCTTCCCCTTCTGTGTGTGTGTGTTTGTTCTTAGGTTTTCTTTGAGACAGGATCTCACTGTGTAGTCTTGGCTGGCTTTGAACTTGCTGTGTAGACCAGGCTAGCCTTCAACTCAGAGATCCACCTGTCCTGTTCAGACTTCCCACTGCTTCTGCTTGCTCGTTCTGACAAAGTGAAGATGATGAATAGGGAGGGGTTTGGGTGGAAACTTTGAGCATTGTGCCTCCTGTGTGGTACAGTTCTTGTATCCTTTAATGGAAGCTTGCCTGCTTTTGTAAACTGACAGAAATGTAAATGTTCCTGGATGGTATGTTGTGGCATGTGCCTGTAATACTAGCGCCAGGGTTACATAGTGAGACCCAACAGGGATACATAAGGAGAGCCTACAAATTTAATAAATCTGTTAAAAAGAAAATGACATACCTTAAAGAAATTTTATAGTCTGTAGAGTTTTTATATGTTTTAAATTGATGTTTTATGGGAGGGAGCCTGTGAGCAAATTAAATTATATGTTACCTGTCATATTTTGTTTTTCAACAGAGAACAAACTATTTACAACACACATTTTTCAACTGAAATCCCGTAGAGCTTCAGCATAGCTCTTTAGTCATTACCCTGGACTGTTGAGAATTGACTGTCAGGCCAGTCTAGCAAAGCTCATATTCATCCTGAAAGATACTCTTCCAGTATGTACGAGGAAAATATCTGAGCAGTCTGATTCTCTCTGCAGATTGAAGGCACTCATGCACGCAGAATAGTGTATACATAATAAATAAATTTCTTAAAAATATATGTTTATTATGTATACAGTGTTCTGCCTTCATGCCTGCAGGGCAGAAGAGGGCACTAGCTCTCATTATAGATGGTTGTGAGCTACCATGTGGTTGCTGGGAATTGAACTCAGGACCTCTGGAGGAACAGCCAGTGAGTGCTCTTAACCTCTGAGCCTTCTCTCCAGCCCTCAGCTTGCTTTTTTTATACAGCCTGGGACCATCTGGGTGGGCTCAAACTCCCACAGGAATCATTAATTAAGACAGAGGCCCCACAGTTGCCTGCAGCAGTGTGGGTGAGGCCTTTTCTCAGTTGAAGCGCCCTCTTTCCAGATGACTAGCTTTTGTCACGTTAACAATAATAACAACTTTGGATCAGAACTGTTTCAGATTTTAGGGGTGTGATTTTTGGGAGGGGGATGAAGGACATTTTTGCAATTACACAATGAAATATTTTAGGTTTGAGAGATGAGTCTAAACATAGATTTTGTTTCATATCTGTCATTTCACATAAGCTGAAGATAATGTATTTTTGGTGCGCCTTCATTTTGCCTATAACCCATCATATGATATCAGGTGTGGAATTTTCCAGTCTTGTAATAGCAGTGCTATAAAAGTTTCAAACACTGGAGCATTTCAGGTTGAATTTAGGAATTGAGGGACTTAGAATTCTCATATTCTTTTAAATGTTCTTAATTTGTATGTGTGTGTGTGTTTGTGTGTGCACCATATATATGCAGGAGCCCTTGGATGCCAGAAGAAGGCTTCAGACCCTCTGGAACAGGAGGCTGTGAGCCACCATGTGGATTCTGAGAACCAGACCTGGATCCTCTGGAAGAGCAGTATGTGCTCTTAACCACTGAGCCACGTCTCCAGCCCACATTTCTCATAATCTTAACTAAAGCTGTTGTTGGTTAAGGTAAATAGAAGCAGGATGACATTTCCTATTTAAAATACAGTATGTTTTAGAAACCATTACATTTCCCTTAGCCAGAACGGAAGTTCTGGAGCCATGGGGATGGAAGCTCATGATCAAGTAAGGATATGGGACTGAAAGGAAGACTTGATTGTGCCACTCAGTCTCCAATCACAAGGGCAGAGTAGCCAGAGCTTCCTTACATGACCAAATAGCAGAAACCTTACAGGAATAAAGTACTGAGGTAATGAGGGGCACTTGGGAACAAGGGGAATACCCCTTTCTACTTCAGGTCTAACCTGCTGTGTGGTGTCCTCACCCTGTGCCTCACTCCTGTGCAAAGAAAAAGGGAAACTCAGTGGAGTTTGGAACTTAGAAAAAGATGATGATGTAGAAGAGAGGTGTTTGATCTATTATGGGAAGAGCGGAAGATTAGCTTGTGGGAAAGAAAGTATAAACTGTTGGGGTAGAGTGGGAAGAAGGCTCAGCTCTGAAGAGCACCTGTGCCTTGCAGAGGATCCAGGTTCAGTTCCCAGCACCCACGTGGTGGCTCACAGCCATTCATACTCCAGTTCCACGGCTACAGCTGATATCCACTGGCAGCAGGCATGCACATATGTATAGGCAAAACACCTACATACATAAATTAAAAAGTGAATAAATCTGAAAGTATATTTAAAAGAAAACAGTGTTGGGTTAAGCATATTGGAGCAGAGAACCCGAGGGCAGTAACCAAGAACAGTGTCTCATAAAACCAAACATGTGTTTACAGATGAGCAGCACTCTACAGCACTCTACGGTATTTTTTCCAGAAATGAAAACTTACATTCATGCACTAAAGAATGCTTGTGGCAACTGCGCTCACTTTAGCACCAAGCTGGGGGCAGTGAGCACAGATGAGCTGAGGCTTGCTCTTTCTGCAGTGCTCGGCAGTGAGCACAGATGAGCTGAGGCTTGCTCTTTCTGCAGTGCTCGGCAGTGAGCACAGATGTCTCTGAGTAGGCTTGCTCTTTCTGCAGTGCTCGGCAGTGAGCACAGATGGGCTGAGGCTTGCTCTTTCTGCAGTGCCCGGCAGTGAGCACAGATGGGCTGAGGCTTGCTCTTTCTGCAGTGCTCGGCAGTGAGCACAGATGGGCTGAGGCTTGCTCTTTCTGTTTTGAGATAGCAGTTCATGTACCTCCCATTGTCCTCAAACTTGGTTTGTGCAGAGGCTGACCGCCAACTCTCAATCCTCCTGCCTCCACCTTCCAAGTGTTGGGGTCACACCATCACAGCCAGCTTCATACAGACAACTTGGATGAATCTTCAGATAATTCCGCTGGTGAGCAAGCCAGCCCTCAACCATTATAAGCTTTTTATTCGGTGTTTGTTTGTTTGGTTTTGGTTTTTCTCTGTGTAGCCTTGGCTGTCTTGGAACTTGCTCTGTAGACCAGGCTGGCCTCCAGATCTGCCTGTCTCTGCCTGGGATTAAAGGAGTGCACCATCATCACCACCACCACTGCCTGGCCCAGTTATAAGCTCTTATGAATCCATTAGTATAAACTTCTCTCTCGCACCCCCTCCTGTTTATTTGACACAGGGTCTCACTGTGTTTGGAAGGCTAGCCTGCAGTTTCTTGTTACCCAGGCTTAACGAGCTTAAAGATCTCCCTGCCTTGACCTTTCCAGGGCTGGAATGTACCATTACCAGCCCCTCCTCCTCCTCTCCTGCACCCATATGGGGAGGGTCGGTGGAGGGGGGTGTATGTGTTTAATGTGAGACAGATCTCATAAAATGTATTGCTGAGAGGATGACCTTGAATTCTCAATCCTCTGTCCCTTATCCAAGTGTTACAGTTAAACGCATGGAACACCAACCCTAGTTTGTATGGTGCTGGGGACCAAACCTAGGGTTTTTTTGTATTTTGGGGGTTGGTTGGTTTTTTTGAGACAGCGTTTTTCTGTGTAGCCTTGGCTATCCTGAACTTACTTTGTAGGTTGGCCTTGATCTCACAGAAATCTGCCTGCCTCTGCCTCCCACAGTACTAGGATTATAGGTGAGCACCACTGTGCTCAGGTGTGTGAAACTGTTTGTTGGTTTGTTTGTTTGTTTGTTTGGCTTTTTAATTTTTGAGACAGTCTCTCTTGTGTAACCCTGGCTGTCCTGGAACTCTGTGTAAACCAGGCTTGCCTCAAACTAAGACACTCACCTACCTCTGCTTCCTGGGGTGAAAGGTGTGCACCAATACACTTGGCCCTGTGTGACATTTTTGAAATAAGAACATTCAGAAATGAGGAATGGATCAGTGTTTGCCAGCAGATGAGATTGCAAGGCATGGAAGGATGTGGTTATGAGAAGGCAGCAAAGCTCTGGTGATGGACGGAGCCGTTCACTACCTGACTGTATTGGTGAAAGACGGCTCACAACTGAATACACAGACGAATGAGCACAAGTCAATGAGGAGGCAGAGTCAAGAAGATCAGAGTTCAAGGCCACCCTAGGCAGCAAGACCTTAAATGAAAAGCATCAACAAAACTCTGAAAGCTGAGGAGGGTTGGCTAAGACCTCCAGATTGTATCATTGTTCGTTCTCTGGCTCTGAGAGCTACCCATTAGCCTCAAGGAATCTGTGTTACTTCTTTTGGTTTGTTGTTTTGTCTTTTGAAACAGGATCTCACTATGTAGCCCTGGCTCTCTTGGAACTGGCTATGTAGACCAGGCTGCCTCAACTTTCCATAGAGCTGTCTATTTCTGCCTCCCAAGTGCTGGGTTTAAAGGGCTCTGCATCAGTTCTTAAAAGATTTATGCCTATTTGTGCATGTATACGTGTGTGTGTCTGTGTGTGTGCGCATCTGTGTGTGTGTGGTGTGCACATGTCTGCAAATTCCAGCAGAGTCCAGAAGCAAGCATCAGATCACTTGGAGCTGGAGTTACAGGGAGTTTTGAGTCACCTAAAGTGGGTCCTGGGAACCACAGACACATGCGCACACACACACAAATAAGCATCAATATTTTAAGAACTGCCCTTTAAACCTAGCACATGGGAGGCATTAACAGACCGTTCTATATAAAGTTTCACCTTCTAATCCCAGTACTCAGGCATCTGTGAAGTAGGAAGATCATGACTTTTGACCAGCCAGGGCCATAACAAGATTCTGTCTCTAAAATTTTTGTGGGTGGGAAGCAAGTGATAGGGCAGCAGCCCTGCAGAGGAACAGAGGATTTGTAAGCTTTGCTGGCATTGCATTTTGCAGTGGAAAGTCTGCATGCACCAAAGGCTTTCTTTCCCCTAGCAATTGAGAAGACAGGTAGGTTGACATTTACAAGATCTGGGGTTGGAACTGAAGAGACGGCTCAGTTGTTAAGAGCACTTGTTACTCTTCCAGAAAACATGAGTTTAGTTCCTAGCACCCATGTCCCATGGCTTACAATTGCCTTAACTAGTTCGAGGTAACCTGATGCCCTCTTCTGGCCTCCATAGGCTCCCCAAACATAACATTGCATACACTTACCACATGCACACACAAGAATAAACGTTTATGGGAATAACACTTCAAATTCTAAAATCAGATTTTCTTTTTTATAAGATAAATCCAACCCAGGAACAGATACTGTAATGGAGAAAGACAAACAACAAATTAATGAGGCATTTTTAGGGGCTGGAGAGATGGTTCAACAGGTAAGAGTACTTGCTACTCCTACAGAGAATCCTAGTTCAATTCCCAGCACCCATATGGTGGCGCTCAGCCAACTAAAACTCCAGTTCCAGGGGATCCAACAGGTATACATGTGATGAACATACATGCATGCATGTGGGCAAAACATAAACATACACATAAAATCTAATAAGACATTTTCAGAAAATATAAGCATGGTGTGAGGAAACTGTCAGGTATGATTAATATGTATCTTAATTGTGATGTTCTCTTTATTTTAAGATTTTATTTATTATGTATATAATGTTCTGTCTGCATGTATACCTGCACACCAAAAGAAGGCACCAGATCTCATTTTAGATGGTTGTGAGCTGCCACGTGGGTGCTGGGAATTGAACTCAGGACCTTTGGAAAAGCAACCAGAGCTCTTAACCTCTGAACCATCTCTCCAGCCCAATTATGATTTCAAATGTGCCTAAGTGTGGCAGACTGTGCACTTTAAATATGTGTAGGCTGGGACTGGAGAAATGGCTCAGTGGTTAAAGGCATTGTCTGCTCTTCCAAAGGACCCAGGTTCAATTCCCAGCACCCACATGGCAGCTCACAACTGTTTCCATTTCCAAGGAGGGATCTGCTGATGCACATAAAATAAAATGAAATAAATTAAAAAAATTTGTGTAGGCTGTGCATCAGTGATTCTTCAGTTAAGCTCTCTTTAAAGAAAGCTAGATAGGTACGCAGTATGGAATTCATTCAGATTGTGGGTCAGAGATTTTCTGAGATTATGTGCACTGAATACTAACCAACAAGGGGCCCAGCAATGCCAAGACTGTGTAGACCATCTTACTGCCTGTTGAGGAAGCAAGGCAATCAATGAGGCTGATAATACACAATGGAGCAAGGGGGAAACTAGGTCATGCCATGCCTTGGCCTCCATGAACAGTGAAGCAGAGAGTCTAGCTGCTAACAAGCTCCTCCCCTATCTCTTAAGACTCAGAGCAAACCCTCTGGTTCCCTTTCTCATCAGGCCTTACTGCTGAGCTTGGTGTCCTGAAGGAAAAAGAGTACACTGAAGCTGGCCTCACAGCGATATAGTCCAGTATACTCTGAGAGTTAAGTAGATGAATGTGAAGTTCTAGGCAGCTGATTTGTGTGTGTGTGTGTGTATGCACACGCGCATGTGCGCATAGGCCATCACTCATAGGTAGGAGGTGTGTTGGGGTAGGGGTGGTCAGAGTTATGTAGTGAGGAAGAGGCCCTTATATATGTTTTGTCCTATAATTGGAAAAGCATCACAAGAGGAGAAGGATTTTTTCCCTTTTTTGTTTGTTTTGAGACAGGGTTTCCCTTTGTAGCCTTGGCTGTCCTGGACTCACTTTGTAGACCAGGCTGGCCTCGAACTCACAGAGATCTGCCTGCCTCTGCCTCCGGAGTGCTGCACCACTGCACCTGGCTACAAGAAGGGAAGGAACGGGCAGGAAAAAGGACATATCTGAAAGCAGAATGGTCGCTAGTGCTGTGTGATTTTTATGAATATAATTGAATCAATATATGTGTGGAAAGTGAAAATTTTAAAAAAGAACCAGGGCAAGCCAAGTGTGGTGACAACAGGCCTTTATCCCAGCACTCAGGAGGCAGAGGCCAGCATATAGCTGTGAATTAAAGACCAGTCATGGCATGGAAGACTAATAATAGACTAATAATAATAATAGAGATAGTAATAATAATCAGGGCAGGCACCGCAAGGGCTGCCAGCATCCCAGGATCTTCTTTATTTTCTCCCCTTCTGGGAAGCAGCTGGGCATCAGGGTCCAGCATAAGCAGAATATGTGAAGATGTGACTAGATGCAGTTCAGCTCTTATATCCCTGTGTTCTCTCCCACTGCAGCTTTTCCTCCCCTCCATGAGAAAGAAGCCAGCTCTGGCCGATGGCAGCAGTGCTGACGGTGACCTCCTCCAGGAGCACTGGCTGGTTAATGACATGTTTGCGTTTGAGAATGTGGGTTTCACCAAGGACATGGGCAACATCAAGTTTCTGGTCTGTGCCGACTGTGAGATTGGACCCATTGGCTGGCATTGCCTAGATGACAAGAACAGCTTCTATGTGGCCTTGGAACGAGTTTCCCACGAGTAACCGAGGGGACGGGGACTTGGCTCCACCCGGGCTGTAAAGCTGTCCCTGTGAGAACTGACCTTGAGCCTGGTGTGTCCGCCGAGCTGGCAGTCTTCTTGGTACTGATATAACTGATGAGCACTGATGCCCTTGAGCATGCAGAGGGCCGGTCCTGCTTCCTTCAGGCCGTCAGTGCATGCCTCCCACTAGTCCTCTCTGCACCACGTGTCCTAAATCCTTCCCGGTTTCGAACATGGAAGAACATGCAAGAACTCTACACGTGTGACGCGGTCCCTGGTCCTCCCTCACCCCCTCACCCAGGGCTCCCTTCTTCCTTCTCAACAAGAGCAGCGGTTATCTTAGCCACAGTGGCAGGAAAAGGATGCTCGCTGGCCAATAGATGAAATGCCGCCTTTTCTTATTCAAGAAGCCAGGGGTAATAGGGTGCACAACTGTACTCCTAGCTCTTGAGGGGTGGAAGCAGGAAGATCAGGAGTTCAAGGCCAGCCTCAGCTACATAGGGAATTCTAAGCCAGCCTGGGCTTAGAATAAAGCATACAAAGTATTTGAGAGTAACATCGTTGTAATGTGACCTTACCTTGTCTACGGTAATTTATTCTTTTTAAAAGTAAGCATTTACAAATGTCAGTATTTTAACCACTAATAAGAAACACATTATTTGAGACACAATTTCAATACCATGTTTGAGAGCCTTTGTTCCGGGTTTATGGCGGATTCGTACTGAAGATGAATGTGACCCTTCTTCCCTCGGATCTTGATTAGGTTTCTCTCTTCATTCTCCTCGATGCTTCAGTCTGCATTGTCAGCTCTGGGGGAAACTCAACCACAGCTGTTCACAAGGCTCTCTTGGAATCAGAGTGAGGGTGGAGGGTATACAAGGGATAGGCCTGAGCGGAATCACACCTGGGGTTATTAGGAAAGACTTCTTTAATGGGTGCTATCACCATATGCTAAATAAGTTGCTAAGGTCCTTGCGACTTTGGTTCGCTTGGCCTGTCTATACCAACCCAGAATGCAACCGTGTCTACCGAGATCTCGTCTTTGTGGGGCTGGTGTCACCTCTCCTCACTAGCCAACCTAAATCTCCAACAAGACCTCCAGCTGCTTAGTTATTTCTTTTCTGGAGTGACTCAGTAGCTTAAAGGGGCACTTTATAAACAGGCTCAAATACTTTGCCATCATCCCTTCCTTTGGAGGCCTAAAATTGAAATGTGGACCAGGTAGAGACTTTATTTTATTCCTCATAACAACACTGCTTAGGAAGTGGAGGGGGATCAGGAGTTCAAGGTAAGCCTGTACTATGTGAGATCTTGTCTCAAACAGACAGACAACAAATAGGAACTGGAAAGACAGTTCAGCAGTTAAGAGTGTTTATTGCTCTTTCAGGGGACATAAGTTCAATTCCTAGCACCCACATTGAAGGTTCAGAGCTGCCTGTAACTCCAGTTGAAGGGGATCTGCACCTTGTGGTCTCTGAGGTTGCTTACATGTATGATGCATACAGATAAGCAGAAACACACACATACAAATAGGTAAATAAATACAAAATAAAAACAAAAGCTTGTTCCTTGCCATCTATTTTCTGGCTGTTCTTCCCTAACTGAAGCTTTTAAGGGCTCCCTCTCTATTTTTGGTTTTTCAAGACAAGATTTCTCTGTGTAGCCCTAGCTATCCTAGAACTCACTCTGTAAACAAGGCTGACCTCAAACTCAGAGATCCACATGCCTCTGCCTCCCGAGTGCTGAGGTTAAAGGCTTACAGGCTTTCTTTTAAAGTGAAGGCCTTGGGCACAATTTTGCCAGCACCCTACTCACCACCTTGCCCACTCAGAGTCTGAATGGGCTCCAGCAGCAGAGAAGACACCATGTTTTCCAGACAGAGGCAAGCACACCTGAGTATGACGAAAACAGTTGAAACCGCCCTTCTTGGGTCAGAAGGAACAAAACAAACAGATGCCTGAAGGAACACATGGCCACTCATTTCACAAGTCAAAAACCTTAACTAGGCATTTAATTCCTGCTCCCTTTATAAATCACAGATATAATACATGTTCATTGTATTGTAAGAATCAGTATACATTTCTAGTTAACTTACACTTCCATCAGCCAGAGCTTGCCAGTGGTAATTCGTATATCCTTAGAGACTTTGTATATGTATATGCAAATGTAGTTTTCTAAACAAATATGAGATCTTACTGTACTCTTTTATAACTTGTTATTTTCTGTTTTTCAAAATAGGGAGCATTTTTCTTTCAGTGGACACCCTGCCATGCACACTGTTGCTAATGTTCCATTGTGTTGCTGGCCTGTAATTTCAATAATTCACTGTTGTGTTGCCTACAGTTGCTCATAATGACACAACATGCAACGATGTGTATTTCCATCCTTACTTCCTTGGCTTGCATTACAGAAGTGGAATTGCAGGGTGGGCATGCTGTCAAGGCTTCTCAGTATGGACACATTTGTCAAAGCCGCCTTGCCAGTGTGTCCTCCCTTCAGCAGTGTGAAAGAGCACTCATTTTCTGCTCCCTTAAGAACACTGGGCATTTCAATCACTAAGAAAGCCACTTTCATTTTTGTTAAGTATCTTATTGTTTTATTTGTTCTTATTTCTGGTAAAAATTTTCTGTGCCTACTGACTATGTTCCTGGTTTGTTTGATTTGGGGGGGGGGGCATAGGGGGTGCTGGTTCTTTGAGACGAGGTCTCCCTATGTAGGCTTGGCTAACCTGGAACTTGCTGTATATACCAAGCTGGTTTCAAACTCATTTCTTTTTTGGAAAACTGCCAAACGTTATTTACCCAGTGACCAAAACACCTGAACTAGTGTTCTGCCTTTTCAGTTTGATGTGAAAGAAATAAAGTCATTTAAACAGAGAAGTCGCAGTCGTGTCTGTCTTTGGGCAATACATGATTTGGGAAAACAGGAAAGCTGAGTCCTGCACGGAGGTGGTTAGCCTGAGGTCTGTCCATGGCTGACTCCTCACCTAAGAGCATCTACAGAACAGTGTCACCTCTGTTACCTCTCCGCTCCTCCTGGTACAGGCTATCAACTACAGTTCCACTGCTCCTTGCCGTGGGTGGATAGAAGGAACCACTGGAGGCTGCTGCGAACATAGCATCCTGCAATTCCAGGCCGGATGTGCAGGCCCTTGGTAGGGTACCCGTGTAGCGTGTACCAGTCTGGCTGTAACACCAGCAAAGAAAATCCTTTCAGTTCCTACTGGGTAGAGCATCTGACTTTGCCAAAACCTATTAACTTTTACAAAATTGGTGTTTCAAAGCACAGAAATGGGGTGGAGAGATGGCCCAGTGGTTAAGAGCACTTTCTCTGTTGAAGAGGACCCAGGCTCAGTTCATAGCAACTATTGGCAGCTCACAACTGCCTGCAAACCAGTTCCAGAGGTTCTGGCGCCCTCTTCTAGGACGAGGCACGAAAGTGATAACAGAGACATACTTGCAGACAAAAAACATACACATAAATTTTAAAAACAACAATCTGTTGGGCATGATGGCATATAGCCTTTAATACCAGAACTTAGGAGCCAGGGGTCAGCCTGGTCCAGACAGCAAGTGCCAAGCCAACCAGGTCTACATAGTAGTAAGACCCTGTCAGGGGACAGGTCTACAGAGGACAGCTTGTAAGAGTTAACACCTTCATCATGTGGGTCTTGGGGATCAAGCTTGAGTCACCAGGCCTGGTGGCAAATGCCTTTACCCTGAGCCACCTTGGTGACCCTACCTTGACACTCTACTACTCACGGGACAAGATATCCTTGTTCCTATGTCCTTCCCTTGATCAAACTAACTGGTTGTTATTTCAGTTCATAGTGTCATTTTATTGTGTGTGGTAGAAGATGGAGAATGCACATAGCTAAGGGGTACCCTACACGCCTCACATTAGACCTGACCTTCTAGTTCCCCGAGATTGGAAACATTTTGGAATGGTTTAAATTCCTGGAGAGTTGTGTGGGAATAGAAGTTCGCAACAGCACAGGAGCTATCAGCCAGTGCGGATGGAGACCAGAGCTGTCATGACAACAGAGACAGCATGGCTCAGAGGGTAGGAGGCTCAAAAGCCTGACAACGTGAGCTCAATCTGAGGGGAACCAATTCCTGAAAGTTGTCCTCTTGGCTTCACACGCACTCCCTCTCCTTCACACATAATAAAATTAGATTTATTCTTAAGAAGTAAGAAGCTCTGGTGCCCACGACTTTAACCACAGCACTCTGGAGGCAGAAGCAAGCAGATCTCTGAATAAGGGGCCAGCCTCATCTACATGGTGAGTTACAGACCAGCCAAAGCTACATAGCAAGGCCTTGTCTTGATGATGATAAGAGGTATAAAACTTAAAGTTTGGAGGCAATTTAGACCACAGAACTAAATCCATAATGCCCCTAAGTGGCTTAGTTTTCACCAATCAAATGTAAATAAGTATATCAAAAAAAGAGGGTTGTGCAGTTTCCACAAATGACACTGGACACACATGCTGTCGGACCCCGCACTGCTTGGCCTTGGGGGGCCTGCGGGGATCTTGAAGCCGCCTCCTCACTTGGGGACCTGGAGGTGCACGTTGTGGTCGCTGGGACAGGTTTCTCCAGTTCTGAACCCGCCCCACCTTGGAGCGTTTGTCTAGCCCGCGCCTCCACGGCAGGTTCACGCCCTTCGGTCCCGGAACTGCCCAGAGCTTCCGAAAGCTCCGTGCCTGGAGAACAGTGTTCTTTGCTGTCTACTCTTTGGTGCTGAAAGACTTGGGTCCCTCTGCTAAAACTGCACGTCAGGTCCCAGCAGCCCATAAGAATTTCCTGATCCGCAAGTACGAACCAATGTCTGCCTTATCCTCTCAAAGACTCTAAGGCCACCTTAGAGGACAGTTCTGTCCCTTCTCTGTGTGGGAGGTGCTCAGCCCTGTCAAAGCAATTCTCTGAGCCAAATAGCTGGCTGGTTAGTGAGTTTCCTCCTTTCCCGTGAACCAAACGAGTAACATTAGGATAGCTTTGTGGAACTTGGGAACAGTCCAATTTGCCATTAAAATATTTTCACAAAGCACCAACATTACATCAAATTGATACAAACGATGTTACAAATGATCCTAGCTTTTAAAAATAGATTCTTTCAAGCCATGTAACATCGTGCCAAATATTACATGCATCTAAATATGCACAAATAACTAAAACAGCCGCGCTGTCTCACATGCTTGGCAGTAAAGTGTTATATTATGCAATTTTGTGGCGCTTTGGGGGCTGAGCTGGCTGCTCCGATCCACTTATTCCAGCCTATGACATCCTAGACGGACTGGGGAAATGGTAATGCCTATGTGAAGGCTTGGTCTGAATTTCTAGTATGATAAAGTAGTACATAGAAAAGCACAGCAAAGACCTGAAGGTCCCTGTAAGGAATGAGTCCACTGACCCTTGGTACTTTTCTAATGATCCCCTCATCACTGCTTGGCACTTTTTGTCCAAACCAGCATGATCACAAATATTAAATGACAGTTAAAACAAGACTTTAAACAGGGTGTGACCGTACTTGCCTGCAATCCAGGACTCTGAAGACAGGGGCAGAGTTATGGAAGCAAGTCTGAGAAACTCACTGTCTAAAGCCAAACCAAACCCCTTGGTCTTCTTGTTGAAGCCTGTTCTTTGACATAGCTGCAGCCATCTTTATATTCAGCTTCCATTTTGTTTATAAGGTGAAATTAAGTTCAAAATTTTAATCTTTTCAACCCTGCTTTCTAGAAGCAGTTATTCATAGCTGACACTAACATTCTCTGTCAGAGGGTCAAGGTGACCTTACATTTTATTCCTAATTCATACTTTGTTATCTTCATACTTGGCTACACTCTGGTTGTACCCTTCTTATCTACATACCTGGCTGCACCTTGGATGTACTCTAGAAGAGTCTAAGCCCTGCCTCACTTACCTCACTTAGGACCAATCAGCTTAAAAGTTAGCTGATAATACTTCGTCTAGTTAGCCGAAAACGTAATATTGCTTTGTGTGGTTAACCAAAATGTGTTACTGCCCTCCCCATGTCTTTTGCATTTGGTTCTTTTTCTAAAAACCCTGCTGTGAGAACAAGTCAATGATGTCACAGTTAGGCTCCTGAGTTCCTTTCTGTATCCCTGGTCATGACCAGTCTTGGGGTTTTGCATTCAGTAAACCACCCATATCTGACTAAGATCGGTGTCTGAGTGGTTTGTGCGGCTGTTCTTGGACCATAGCACTCTGGAATGGGTGTTGGTGTGAAGAATGAAAGTAGGTCTAGAGAGCTGGCTCAGAAGTAAGAGTTTTGCTATGCAAGTCTGAGGGCCTGAGTTCGGATCTCCTTACATGTCAGCAACCTCTACACTGTGAGGACTGTCCTGGCTAGCTTTATGGCAACTTGACACAAGCTACAGTCATCTGAAAGGAGGGAAGCCAAAAAAAAAAAAGAAAGAAAGAAAGAAAGAAAGAAAGAAAGAAAGAAAGAAAGAAAGAAAGAAAGAAAGAAAAGTCTCCATAGGATTCAGATCTAGAATATATTTTTTAATTTCTATATATTTTTATTCAGTTTATTTATTTTACATCCCAAGGGTGGGTACCCCTCCCTCCTCTCCTCTCAACTCCCCTTCCACTCCTTTCCCCTTCCCCTTTCACCCCAGAAAAGGGGAGCTCCCTCCCCCATATCAATCCTCCCCAGCACTTCAAGTCACATCAGGACTGAGCATATCCACATCCCCTGAGGCCAGACAAGGCATCCGTGCCAGGGGGAAGTGATCCAAAAGCAGGCACTAGAGTCCACCTGCCTCCACTCTCCAGCACCCCATATGAAGACCAAGCCGCCCATCGACCACATATGTGCAGGAGGCCTAGGTCCAGACCGTGCATGCTCCTTAATTGATGTCTCAGTCTCTGTAGGCTTAACCCATGGGTCTGGGTTAGTTGTCTCTGTTGGTCTTCTTGTGAGATTCCTGTCCCCTCCAGGTCCTTCCATCTTTCCTCCAACACTTCCACAGGAATCCCTGGAGCTCTGCCCCATGCTTGGCTGCAAATCCCAGACTCTGTCTCCTTCTGCTGCTGGCTGGTGCCTCTATTAGAAGACAAAGTGGGGAAAAGTCTGGAACTCATTGGCACAGGAGACAACTTTCTGAACAGAACAACAACAGCACGGACTCTGAGATCAACAACTAATAAATGGGATCTCATGAAACTGAGAAGCTTCTGTAAGTCGAAGGACACTGTTAACAGAACAAAACAGCAGCCTACAGATTGGGAAAAGATCTTCACAAACTCTACATCAGAGAGAAGGCTAGTATCTAAAATATACAAAGAACTTAAGAAATTAAACACCAGCAAATCAAATAATCAAATTAAAATGGGTTACAGAGATAAACCAAGAATTCACAACAGAAGAATCTCAAAAGGCTGGGAAGGACTTTAAAAAATGCTCAATGTCCTAAGTCATCAGGGAAATGCAAATAGAAACAACTCCTAAGAGTCCATCTTACACCCATCAGAATGGCTAAGATCAAGAATTCAAGTGACAACATATGCTGGAGACGTTGTGGGAAAAGGGAAACATTCTTCCATTGTTGGTGAGAGTGCAAACATGTGCAACCTCTCTGGAAAGCAATCTGGTGCTTTCTTAGGCAATTGGGCATAGTTCTGCCTCAAGACCCAGTTATACCACTCCTGGGTATATACCGGAAAGATGCTCCACCATACAACAAGGACATTTGCTCAACTATGTTCATAGTTTATTTGTAATAGCCGGAAACGAAACAGCCCAGATGTCCCTCAACTGAGGAATTGATACAGAAACTGTGGTACATTTACACAATGGAATACTACTCAGCTAATAAAAACAAAGAAATGATGACATTTGCAGATAAATGGATGGAACTAGAAAAGATTATGCTAAGTGAGGTAACCCATAAAGATGCACATAGTATGTACTCACTCGTAAGTGGATATTAGACCTGTAGTACAGGATAACCATACTACAATCCACAGACCCAAAGAACCTAAGTAGCAAGGAGGGCCCAATGGAGGGTGCCAGAATGTCACTCAGAAGGGAAAATAGAACAGACAGCAGAAGTGGATGAAGAGAGGGAACTGGGCAGGAGATGGAATGGGGAGGGTGGGGATCAGATGTGGGGAGAATGAGGGTGGGAGGTGAGAAGGTTAGGAACAAAAAGGGAAACTGAGGGGGAACCTCTTTTTATCAAGCTGGAGGCCTGTGACAGGGTAGGCTCCTGGGGGGATATGGGTGTGACTCTAGCTGAGACTCCTAATGGTTGGGATAGGGCGGGAAGCTGAAGACTGAAGTGACCACTTCCTAGCCAGGCAGGACTATTGGAGGGAGGGGAACAACAATCCACTGACAAAACCTTTGATCCAAAAATTACTCTGCCTACAAGTGCAGGGATAAAGGGGGAACAAAGACTGAGGGAATGTCCAACCAATAGTTGGCCCAACCTGAGACCCACCCCACTGTAGAGCACCAGCCCCTGACACTATTAACAATGCTCTGCTATGCTTGCAGACAGGAGCCTAACTTGACTATCACCTGGGAGGCTCCAGCCAGAAGCAGATAGGGACATTTTCTTAATTATGACTATAGGGGAGGGCCCAGCCCATTTGGGTGGTGCTACCCCTGGGCTGGTGGTCCTGGGTTCTAGAAGAAAGACTAAGCAGCTGGATGTGGTAGCGCACATCTGCAATCCCAGCAGAGACAGGCCTGGTCTACAAAGTGAGTCTAGGACAGTCAAGGCTACACAGAAAAAACTTGTCTCAAAAAACAAAAACAAAAAACAAAAAAAAAGGCAGAGTCTGAGCAAACCATGGGAGCAAGCCAGGAAGCAGCGCTCCTCCATGGCTTCTGCATCAAGCCAGGAAACAGCACCCCTCCATGGCCTCTGCATCAGCTCCTGCCTCCAGCTTCCTGCCCTGTTTGAATTCCTGTTCTGACTTTCTTCGCTAATTAACTCAGATGTGGAAGTGTAAGCCAAACAAACGCTTTCCTCCCCAACTTGCTTTTGAAATGATGTTTCATCAAAGCAGTAGAAACCCTAAGACAGGGATGGAGAGAAAGGATTCCTGGGACTTGGTAGTGTCCAGCTTAGCTCCTGGCTCAGTAAGTGACAAACTGTGTCAAGGGAATAGAGAGTGATAGAACATCCTGTGTCCTCTGGCTTCCTTGTGGCCACAGGTACAAGTATGCCCATACACACGTGGGCATACATGGCCCATACACATACCACACTCACACAAATACAAGTTTTTAAAAATGAGAAAATGAGAGAGTGTAAGCATTTAAAATTCACCTCAGTGAGAAGAGATAAAAGGTGTGGTGGATCTTCTGGCCTCGTATGTGACCCTTGACTGTGAAACCAGCCTGGGTTTACCTATCTCTACTGCAGGGGGAAGGGACAGGTGACTATGGGAAAAATTTCAGGAGACCAGTTGTAACTACCTCAGTCCTTTCTTGATCTCTGCCCCTTTGGAATGTGGAGGAGACATGAAGTTTCTACCATGTGGGAGACTTCTCCTAGGCCCAGCACTGAAAGCTGGAAGCTCCAGGTAGACCTATCGTGGCACACAGGACTCTGTACTTGCCAGAGATGACAGAGGAGACAGGATGCAGTGGGATTTGGTTGCTGGGTTTTGGCTTCCTGTAGTTCTTGTCCTGCAGGACTCGGGGACAGTCATTGTCTTCTTAAATGAAAGAAAGTGAGCTCCTGAGGTTATTTGTCTCCAAGCATAGAAAGGCTTAGAAAGAGAGCTCAGGCTTTGGGATTTCAGACCAAATAACAGCCTTCGGGGAAGAAAAAGAAGGGCTCTTCTTAGGAATGGGTTTTCAGGTCCCTTCCTGCCCCCTACAGCATGTCAGTCCGCTCTGTTCCCAAACCAGTTTGAATGCGTCCCCATTCTCCAAACCAAGCCAGGGTACAGATGGGCATGCCTGCTGACACGCTGACAGGCCTGATCCTGGGGTGCAGACAGGATTCTTTCAACACCTCTGTCAGTGAGACAGTCTGGGAGACATACCCCAGGCCCTCTTTGTGGGCCTGGAGTCTGCTGTCACAGCTGAGTGGGCAGCCCCGAAATCAGTGGGAAGCTCTGCTCAGGGAGAAAACACTTAGAATGAAGGTGTTTCCTTGCCAAGAACAACACCAGAGCCTGAGGCCTATGGCTTTTGTCTAGAAACTGAGGGCTTGGCAGAGTGTGTGTTGGGGGAGCAGAGGGCCAGGAGGAGAGCTCAGCACAGTAAAGGGTGGGGCAGGGAGGGGGGAAGCAAAAAGCTAGGGGGAGAGCTGGGGGGAAGGGAGGTTCCTATGCTTTGCTGGGAGGGGGATTAGTTGCTTGTTCTGCCTAGAAACCACCAGATGTTTGAGTCAAGGGTCAGACCTGGTATGAAGACTGCAGAAAGGAATGGATGAAAATAAAAATCGTAACCTTTCTTTTCTCCCCACTCATGTTCTTGAGGATAACGTGGCCAGAGGAGCTGGAATTGGGAACGTTCCTGACAGTCCCTTGCTTAGCTTTGACTGAAACAGGCCCTCTAACAGGAACCTGCGCGAACTTGGTTGGTCCCCTTCCGCAGCTGAAGTTCCCCCCTTTCTTGACAACTTTATCCCTCCCCAATCTTTATAAAGCTGATGTTTCAGATGTTAAAGTGTGGGCTGGGTTTCCAGCTTTATTTCTTACTCTATACTAAAGCAAGATTCCCCTGAAAACTGATTTTCTTGCCAGGCAAGATGGAGTGGATGGAGTGGTTACAACTAGAGAGAAGGGACCGTTAGAAGAGGCTTTCGTACAGCCCAGGCTGGCCTCAAAATCACTATATAGTGAGGATGACTTGGAACTCTTGATCTTCCTCCCTCCACCTTCCAAGTGCTGGAACTACAGACGTACACTGCCATGCCAGCTAGAGAAGGGGAAGTCTAAAGGTGCATCGGCCTTCCTCTCAGTTCCAGTGGGAACGTGGATTGAGAAGTGGGTTCTCAAAGAACGGGGTGCCGGGCACTCTGCTGCGCCATTGCGCCTTACACGACGTCACAGCAAAGCCCGTAGAGCCGTGGGTCCTCTCCGGAAATGAGAATAGACCTTTTGCCTTTGCCTTTCTCCTTCCTCTTAAGATGGAGTAGGAGCTGGCATTTGTCGGCTGCTCTTCCGTTCTGAGCAGCAGGGAAGATCCTGCCAGCAGCTGTGGCCATAGCAGGGTACTATGGAGGAGGAGACAATCAACCTGGTCATGGAATGAATCTGAAAACTGGTGCATAGAACCAGGTGGCCCTGGCACTTGCAGGAGGTCACTACATCTTTAGCCCTCCCTTCCTGGCTTAGAAGATTACCATGTACAGGAAAAAGGGAAACCACAGCTTGTTGGCTGATGCCACAGACGTCATTCCTCTATCCTTTCTGTGTACCCAGCTTCCGCCGCTAGGGGGAGCTCTGTGTCCTGCTCGGTGTGACTTTAAGCTTGGAGGCTTGACTAACCTGCTCTACCCAGAGTTCCTGGGCTCCCATTTCTCTTCCGCTGCTTCCTTGCTTGCCTGTCTATCTGGTCCAAGCCTTCTTTGAACTTTGATCCACATCTAACAGCCCTGCTTGTTGTTCTTGGACTCTGTAGATCCGTCTAGCTGGTAGAGTGCTTTTCCAGTTCAGTCCTCACAGTCTGAGAGTGAAGCCAGCTGGAGCCAGCACTTTGGCTCTGCTGGTCTACAGGGAAGGGGTAGATATGCTCGGCTGCTTCAGTAGAACTGGGGCCTCTGGGTTCGGTGCTCCCCTTCTTAAAAAGAAGGGAAGACAAAGCGTGTCCTAAGTTTAGGCCTTTCTTATGCTGTCATTATGCATGTAATCGGTAGATGGATGCTTCTCTGGTCCAAGGAACAATATCAGAATTACTGGGATACTTGGCAAACCTGCAGGTTCTGAGGTTCCAGGGCGGGGTGGGACCCAGGAATTCTTACAGATGCAACCACCTCACCCTGCCTGTCTAGGTTATCTGTGTGCCAAGAACTCTAAGCCTCTTGTAGTCTAGCAAAATTACATAAGAGCCATTTGGGTGATGATGGGAATTTATCTTGGTTGGTTTGGTTATATAATTTCTATCTCTTGGGTAGTTTGGTTATATATATGTATTTAGGCTTGTCAAACCATTCCTTCTACATATAAGATATGAGTATAAACTGTACTTCAAAATCTCTACCCTGTGGAAGGGAATGCAACTGAATTTAGGTAATAATCACTATATGGACGGTCAAGAGTTCCCTAAGAGAGCGGAGTTAGGGACAAGGATACACCTGTATCCTTAACAGTGTTGTCCCTTCTCTAGACACTGCAACGCAGAGCTTGCTGGCCTTCTAGCACTGAGAGGCAGTTCACACTTAGGCTTTAACGGCCTGTTAACACAGAACCTTTCTCTCAGATAAAAAGTCCAGGTTGGAGTTTGCTATCTACCCAGCCCCTACCCAGGTTGGAGTTTGCTATCTACCCAGTCTGCAAGCACATGTAGAGCCATCTTTCACCCCAATACAACCCTAAGGTTCCCAGACCTTCATGTAAACAAGACCATCACTGCAACCTGGACATTGGTTCATGCACCAGATCATGTCTTCCATCACCATCTCCCTGTGTTTGATGGTGCCTTCAATGTGGACTTCATGGAGTTCCAGGTCATTCTGGTGCCCTACCTTGCATCTGGTTTCCCCTGATGACCTCTGTGCTAGCTGAGAAGATCCACCATGAGCAGCTCTGCGCCACAGATCAGTGAGTATTGAACTGTTAAAGTAGCTTTTATTCACCCGATTTAATCATCAACTCTGAGGCCTACTGCCTCTGTGTCCTAACTTAGGCCTAGTTCATTACAATCTAATCTAGGCCTAGAATGTTTTCTGCCTCTGAGTATACTGCTGAATAAGCTCATGCTTTCTCGCTCTTTCTGAACTCTGGCTGGCTAGGTCAACTCAGCTGTTCTGGCTCAAACTTCTCTGCAAGCTGACTGATTCAATCTGGCTTCTCTCAGCCTCTGACTGAACCGCTCTGTTTGGCCTCAAACTAACTCTAGCACTATGTTCTAATCTTCTAGTTCCTTCTCATTCTCTGACTCGTTCTATCTCCACCTGTGTCTGTCTTGTTCTCACTTCAACATGTCCCTGTAAAACTGTCCCAGTGAAAACTTCCTCTGAATTCCATGAACTGAACTGCCGCAAATTCAGCTCCATTGCCTCGCAACTCACTGACTCAGCCGAACTCGCTGAACAGCACTGACTAGAACGCAGAGATCTGCATGGCTCTGTCTCCTGAGTGCTGGGTTTAAAGGTGTGTATTACGTGCCTAGACCTAAGCTTTTCTTTTCTTGAAATTTGCTTTATACCAGACTGGCCTTAAACTCAGAGATCTGCTTGCCTCTGTCTCCTGGGTTTAAAGCCATGTCTGCATTCCAGCCAGAGTAGACATGTTGCTGGGCTAAAATCCCTTTACACTGAGCTTTCTGATCAGTTGGTCAAGTATGGAGAGTACATGGCCCGCCATCTGCTCCACTGTAGAAACTTAGTGCCTATGGATGTGGCAACTGCTATGACTGCTGTCGAGTCCAAGTGCAACACCCAGCTTCCAAGCTGGCATCCCACAGCGTTCCAGGCAAGTTGAGGATGAAGCAGATTAGCATTTAACCTGTGCGGTTACTAAGAGAAACTCCAGGAGATACAAATGCACTAGAAATGGAAAGAATAGGGCAGGTAACCCTTGCACCGTCGGAGAAGTGAGGACTTTGGGCCAGAAGTCAAGGGAGTGGCTTCCTTATTCACACATGCCAGGGCATAGCCCTGATAGTGCTCTCCATCTGAAGGGAAGTGATCCTCACCTCCCCAATATCTTGCAATTTAGATCAGTCTAACCAGGCAGATAGATCCTCCTGCCGCAGCCTCCGAGGTGCTGAGATTACAGATGTGTGTGACATAAGTGTGGCTCAGAGAACAATTTGGGAAGTACAGAAAGGCCTTCTGATTAGGGGATGTAGGAGTCAGGAGGCTTCTTGTGTTCTGCACTTGTGAGTACTGCCACTTTCTCTTGTAATAAACTCATTTAATCCCCTCCTCGTTACCCACCCCATTCCTAGGGTACTGGCATAGGACTTATCTAGAGTTTTATGGACTTTGCTCTGGAGCATCTTGGGAGGCTGGTTGTTGCTGTTCCCACATTAGGAAAGATTTAGCTACTCCGAGGAAAACTCACTGCTTTTAGGAACTCGTGAACTTACTTGTCCTCAATGGCTCTGGCTGGAAGTGACCATTTTGTTTAGGAGAGAAAACAACCTTGATTATAAAATACATTTATGTTTAGTGTATTTTTAATATTTATTTACTTTTAAAGGGATTTTTATTTGTCTGTTTCTTTCTGTTTTTCAAGACAGGGTTTCTCTGTGTAGCCTTGGCTGTCCTGGACTCATTTTGTAGACCAGGCTGGCTTTGAATTCACATTGATCCACCTGACTCTGCCTCCTTGAGCACTGGGATTAAAGACCTGTGCCACCATGTCCAGCTTACTTTTAAAGGGATTTTACTATTTTTAATTATGTGTGTGTGCCTGTGTGTGTGTGGTATGTGCATGTAAATACACATGCCTAAAGAGTCCAGACGCTGAAAATCCAATGGAGCTGGAGTTACAAGCTGTTATGAGTAACCATGTCAGTGCTGGGAGTCGCCTGGGTGTTCTGCAAGAGAGGTAAGCTTTGTCCCACTGAGCCCTCTCTCTAGCTCCACAGCCATTCTTTATCTTCTCTCTCTCTCTTTCTTCCTTCCTTTTTTTTCCTTTCTTTGAGACAGGGTTTCTCTGTATATCCCTGGCTGTCCTGGAACTCGATCTGTAGACCAGACTGGCTTCGAACTGCTTCTGCCTCCTTAGTGCACATCACCATTGCCCAGCTCCGTATCATACCGATTCTTATACCTAGCAATATTAATAATGCTTCCTCCAAATAAGGGAATACCAAATTAGGACTGATGAGGTGGCTCAGCAAGGTAAAAGCACCAACTGCCAAGACTGATGGCCTGAGCTTGATCCCTTGGACCCACAGAGTAGAAAAAGAGAATTAACTCTATCAAATCATCCTCTGACAGGCATGCTGTGGCATGTAGACACTCACACACACACACAAGTTTATTTTTAAGAACATCAAAGACGTATTCAAACTTACCCAGTTGTCCCAAAATGTTTATTTAAGGACAAAGTCTTTGGTGTCTTTTTAGTCATGGTGTCCTGGAACTTAAGGTCTTTTTGCCATAGCTCCTGAGTGCTGGAATTACAGGTATATTTCTTATACTTAAAAAAAAAAAAATTTAATATTTATACAGTATTCTGCCTGCATGTATGTGGGCCACCAGAAGAGGGCACCAGATCTCATTATAGATGGTTATGTGCTACCATGTGGTTGCTGGGAATTGAACTCAGGACCTTTGGAAGAACAGTCGGTGTTCTTAACCTCTGGACCATCCAGCCCTATTTCTTATACTTTTTGTTTGTTTCGTGTGTGTTTGGCATGCTTGCTACAGAGCTCATAATACAACATATGTGTGGAGTTGTTTTCTCTTCCTATCACATGGATTCGAGGGTTTGAACTCCAGTCATTAAACCTAGTGGCAGCAAACAGCCTTACCTGCTGAGATATCTCAGCAGCCCCTAGAATAAAAGGTTTCTTTCACCATGCCCTGCTTCCTTGTTTCTTCAAGGCAGAATAATGCCAAATACCAAGTAACGGCCCCTTTCCTGTTACGGGTTTTTTGTTTTGTTTTGTCTTTATTTTAGAGATAGGGTTCTCTGTGTAACTCTGGCTGTCTTGGAACTCACTGTGTAGACCAGGATGGCCTTGAACTCACAGAGATCCACCTGCCTCTGCCTCCAGAGTGCTGAGGTTAAAGGCGTGCGCCACCACTGCCACCAGCCAGTTCTGGGACCTTTGTGCAGACCCTCCTGGGACACAAAGAATTGGCTTCTTATACCACCTCCTGTTTCTTCTTAGGATGGTACCAATTTTCAGTCTCCCCTTGTCAACCTCCCCCCTTGGTGCTTGGACATGAGCTATCCAAGATACAACAGGTAGCCCCCATGCTGAGCACCGCCACGGCCATCCCTGAGACCCAGGCCTGCCTTGACCACAAGTTTGGCTTGTTTCTGTGCACTAGTCTGTAGGCAGGCCATGGGAGGAGAGGGTTCTCTGAGGCCAGAGAGGAGTTGGCTGCTCTGAAGAAGGATGGGTACAGAACAGTTACGAAGCAGTGGAGGATGGTATAGCACCCAGGTCTCCCAGTGTTGTGCTAACTCTGCTATTCCCCCAACCCATGCAGAGACAGTAAGAGTCAAGAGTGATGTGGGAGTTGGTCTAGCCAATAAATCTTGCCTAAACCCTTAGTTGTCATCCTTAGTGAAGGAGCAGGCTGGCCTTGGCCACCAGGGACTGCATGAGGCAATATCTGAGGAAGAATGACCTATGTGGCTGTGTAGACCATCCTGACAAGGATGGTCCAGCCTTGGGATGTCCTGCTTTACTTCATGTAGGTCCTTATATAATCCCCTTCCCCTAGTTTCCCACAACAAAGGCTGAGTCTTCTATAGCCATCATGAACACTGCTGAAGCGTTATCTGCCCTTACATTCTGGGACAGGATCTGCACAATGTCAATGCCAGGAAGAAATCAAAATCTAAAATTTTAACCTAGGCTCCGTCCTCAAGGCCAACAAAGGGTAGTAGATGTTGAACTCATGGGCCACCTGCCGCTGCCATTTTAAAATGTAAAGTGCCATCTCAATGCTTTAATAGAGAGGCACAGAATCCAACATGGAGGATTCCAAAAGAGAGTCTTTTGCCTCTTTTGGCCATGAACATATGAAGTAACTTTAAAAAAGTGCCATGGGCCTTTTGGACAGAAAAGTCAAGTCTTATTA
Organism: Pachyuromys duprasi; assembly: GCA_028658305.1. Lineage (NCBI taxonomy): Eukaryota > Metazoa > Chordata > Mammalia > Rodentia > Muridae > Pachyuromys > Pachyuromys duprasi. The sequence goes on along the minus strand of CM053757.1, from coordinate 5,274,578 downwards.
TTAAAGGAGTCCCTAATGAGACTGCTTTGGAACTGGTTTTAGAAGCAAGTCAAGTCTGAACACATGTATTTTGAGATCAATGTATTAGTGAAAAGTCTGATTGACTTCAGCTGCCTTGTTCTAGCACAACCCGGGTCATGAAGGCTTCTGTTTCATGATATTTTTGACTTATGTTCCCTGAAGGTAGAGACAGTTTCTGCTCTTAGTAAGAACACTAAGCTGAACCCAGCCCAATCCCAACTTGAAAAGTGGAAGCCCTTAATTTTCTGAAGCTACTCCGAGTTTGAGACTTCCAATTCTGGGGTGACACTGGTCAAGCCTGTAGTACTTGGGCTGGATGGATTTTTGTTGTGCATTGGTTGGTTTTGTTCGGCTTTGATACAAGGCCTCTCTGGAGCTATGCTGGTCTCGAACTCTGCCTTCTGCCTTCCCTCCCAGATGCTGTGCTAGGTGAGCACCCCTGTACCCGGCTTAGCACTAGCACAGCTGCTTTTAGGCGCTGGTGCACTTTGGAGTTCCTAGGGAAGGTCACCTGTGGCCTTGCTTGCTTTGTGTTTAGGAGGCTATCATCCACGTAGACACAGATAGATTACCTGTATCCATAAGCCTTGCCTGACTGACCTCCAGGAGGGTTTTGCTGAGACCATAGCCCAGAACCCAGGTCTGTAGACCTGACCTCCATGGAAGAGCTGTTTACACCGAATCCGAGCTACGGACATGCTTGAGTGTGATTCCCCAGCGCTGCTTTCTCTATTGTCCATCTCCCAATGATTGAAGCTTCGAGTAGAGAGATATGACAGTCTCCTGCATGACTTTGTCCCCTGTTCTCTTATCACCCTGACCCCATCCTCAGTCTCAAGAACTCAAGGCTCTCTGCCTATGTTACTCATTCTTTGTGCTTCTCCGATGGCCCAGCTGGCTTTGTCCTGTCTCTCTGATTCATGCTCCCTTTTCCCGTTTTGAACAGCACCACTCCATTCTGCTTGTCTCCACGACTGTGTCCACCGCTGGCCTTCCGTTTTAGAATCTGTTTCTCCCAAGCTGTTCCTGGAAGCCAACCTTCTGCTGCTCAAAGGGCTGGGGCCAGAAGGATATTTAGGTATAGGAAGGAAAAGAGGTTAGACAAATCCGGGCACAGTGGTGCACACCTGTAATCCCAGCACTCAGGGAGGCAGAGCAGGTGAATTTCTGTGAGTTTGAGGCCAGCCTGGTCTACAAAGTGAGTCCAGGACAGTCAAGGCTACATAGGAAAACCCTGTCTCAAAAAAAAAAAAAAGTACTTGTGAAGAACACAGTTCCACCTGTCTGTTCTACCAGTATCTCCACCCATGAAACAGTGAGCTGGTGGTTCCTTTCTTCCTCTCCCTCTCTCTAGGTACATGAATTCATCCACAGCCTCTATAAATTCATACCGTGAAAGACCACGTCTCCCACACTATGCCCCAGGCAACAGGAAGGAGAGAATTGAATGACGGCTGGACACTGAACCTCAGCACCCTTTGTGACAAGTTCTCCATAGAGCAAGTCAGTTAGGTGCAGGGAGCAAGCTAGATCATATTCTTTGATACACAAGCTGCCACCTGGTTAAACAGAAAGGTGGGGACATGGCATTCAGCCAAACAGAGAAGCAGGGATATTACATACAGAGAAGCAGGGATATTACATACAGAGAAGCAGGGGTATTACATACAGAGAAGCTGAGATATTACATACAGAGAAGCAGGGATATTACATACAGAGAGGCAGGGATATTACATACAGAGAAGCAGGGATATTACATACAGAGAAGCAGGGATATTACAGAGAAGCAGGGATATTACATACAGAGAAGCAGGGATATTACAGAGAAGCAGGGATATTACATACAGAGAAGCAAGATATTACATACAGAGAAGCAAGGATATTACATACAGAGAAGCTGGGATATTACATACAGAGAAGCTGGGATATTACATACAGAGAAGCAGGGATATTACATACAGAGAAGCAGGGATATTACATACAGAGAAGCAGGGATATTACAGAGAAGCAGGGAGGCAGGGTTTATGGTATATAGCTGGATCAAAGAGATAAACTTAGCTAATCTCAGTAGGAGCAGTCTCTATAGAGGTGCAGTCTTCAGGTCTTTAACATCCATGAAGGAGAAAGCTATGGTAGACATTGTCTGCACACACTGTCAACACCCACACATGGACCACAGGGAAGGTAGGTCATTTCACTCTGGGTCAGAGACTACGGTCCTTGATATGACTATACCTGTGTCAATATTATACATTCCCTCAGGACCCCACAAGTCTGGGCTTTACCCACTCCCACATCCTTATAACCTCCTTATTTTCTTTTTGAGGGGAGTAGGAATTGGCTTTTCTGAAATAAAGTCTCATGTAGTCCAAGCTGGATTTGAACTCACTGTGTAGCTGAGGCTGGCCATGACTTCCGATCCTCCTGCCTCTGGCTCCACTCTGTTTTCTCACAGGAACAAAGCTGGGTGTGGTGGCTCAACACTTTAACCCCAGCACTCAGGAGGCGGAGCAGGCAGATCTCTGTTGGCTCCAGGCCAGCCAAAGTTACACAGGAAGACCCTGACTCAAAAAAACAAATAGCCAGGCAGTGGTGGTGCATGCCTGTAATCTCAGTACTCCAGAGGCAGAGGCAGGTGGGTCAACCTGGTCTACAGAGCAAGGTCCAGGAAGCCAGGATATTATACTGGGAAACCCTGTCTCGAAAAACAAAATAAATAAACAAATAAATAAGTAATAAATAAACAACCAAGTGAATGAATAAAGAAATAAAAATCAGGGACAGCCTTTGCTAAATCTGCACCTTGCCCTGTCCCCATAGGCTTACTTCTGCATGCTCCCGATAGGGCTGAGTCCCTGGAAGAGCCTTGCCAAGGCTCTTTTTGATATTGGGAGCCGGGCTGGTTTAAATGGACTCTTGTGCCGTGTGTTGAAGGCGTCGGGAGTGGCACTGCTAGGAGGTGTGGCCTTGCTTGAAGTGTGTCTTTGTAGGGCGGGCTCTGAGGTCTCAGAAGCTCAAGTCACTTCTCTCCCTGCTGCCTGTGATCAAGATGCAGAACTCAGCTGGGTGTGGTGGCACAGGCTTGTAACCCCAGCACTCAGCGGGGAAGAGGCAGGCAGATCTCTGTGAGTTTGAGGTCAGCCTGGTCTACAGAGTGAGTTTCAGGGAAGCAAGGACTACACAAAGAAACTGTCCCAAGGGAAAAAAAAAGAGAGAGAGAGAGCGAAAAAGAAAGAAAAGAAAAACAAACAAGAAAATAAAAAAAGAGTTGAGTCTGAGGTGCTGTAGAGTTGGCTACGTGGTTAAGAGTGATTGTTATCCTTGCCCTTGCAAAGGACCAAGAAGGTTCACCACCTCCTTCAGTACCAGACACCAATGTGGTACACAGATACACAAGCAGACAAACCACTCATACACATAAAATACTAAAAATAAATCTTAAAAAAGAATTGAGTCTGAAACTGTTGACCCTGAATGAATTTTAAGGGGCTTTAAGTGGCCATGATCATGAATCCCATCTCACAAGTGGTGATTTGGAAACCTGGATGAAATAGGTAATTGCAGGCAGAATCACCTATTTCTAACAGGCACCAGGTATTTATGGGCAGCTGGCTTCATGGAGGCCTTAGAATAGAGATATAAGGACCAAAGACTGTAGGATTGCTATAAATTAGAAAGAACTCTAGAGGCCCAATCAAAGCCAGTGACCTATGTTGGAATTTAACAAGCAGGCTTCTAGCCTGAGAATGTAGCTGAGAATGCCTGGGTTCAGTCTCTATGGGTGGGGGTGGGAGGAGAGTAGGAAAAAGGAGAGAGAGAGAGGGAGAATAGGAAATAAGAGGAGGCAGAGAGAAAAAGCAAAGAATTTGAGGGAGGGAGAGAGACCAGATGAGAGTGTTAAGGATGCATAGTGGGCTCAAGGCCAGCCTAAGATGCAAAGTAAAATTGCCTCAAACCATCCCATTCACTAACCCCATCCCTCTAATAAAGTATACAAACTTGGGAAGTAGACGCAGGAAAATTTAAGGTTCTAATCCAGGCTGAGCTACCTGGTAATACTCTTGTCCCAAAATGCAGATTTGCCAACCATCACAAAAGGAAAGGCGTTAGCTACTAGCCACAATTTGTGCTGTTCTTCTAGGGGAAAGGAAGAGACAGGCTTTTGTGTTAGATCCACCCAGCAGCCTCTGTCACTCACCACACACACACACACACACACATACACACACACACTCCTAGACCCTGATAAAGTGCTAAAATGCCCTGATATGGCCACTTCTAAGGGGACTCTAGGACATGGGGAGTGAACACCTATTTGCCATGAGTCTGGACTAAATAGGGAGCAGAGCTAGTAAGAGGAAGCTACTCTGTGAAAGCCAATCACAGCACAATGTGGACATTCTGAATAGAAGCATGAGTGAAGTCCAGAAGCCAAGCAGATGGTGAGGTCAGGATTGTGAGGGCTGGGTAGTTGTCTAGGTAAACTGGGGAGGATCATGACAGAGGGGGCAGTGTACTGTCTTAGAACAGAGTAGCTCCCTAATGCCTATGCTTAAGGTGCAAGGGAAGTTGGTGAAAATATGCTGTCTGAGGAAGACGCAAACACATTCCTCTCATTACGGAAACAAAGGCTCAGACTAAGAACTAAGAAGACAGGGCTCGCAGAGTGTGTGAGCCTTTGAGGGCAGTGGGGTGGGTTTTGTTGTTGCTGGGGTTTTTGTCTGTTGTTGTTTTGTTTTGAATGATCAAATGTGTGTGAGTGAGGGGAGTCAGAGGACAACATGCAGGAGTCACTTCTCCCTTTCCACCATGTAGAGTCTGGGGATTTGACTCAGGTCGTCGGGCTTGGCAGCAAGTACCCTGGACTCAGGTGGCTGTTTTAGTGATATGCCTCAGGGTGGACCTGGTGCAGGTGCTGGAGTGCTGAGTTATGGCCACTGAAGATGGGGGCCACTAAAACCTGAGAGGTAATTAACACCAAGGGACAAGAGTAGTGTAGGTGATTCCCCACAGTGCATTGCTGCAGCTGTGGAAGCAGGATGAAGCTCCTGACATGGAATGGTTGGGATCTGGGAAAGTCTCTTAGGGTGAAGAGACATCATGAGCACGGCAACTCTTTTTTAAGTCAGGGTTTTTCTGTGTAGCCTTAGCTCTCCCGGGTTCGGTTTGTAGACCAGGCTGGCCTCGAACTCACAGTGATCCACCTGCCTCTGCCTCCCTGAGTGCTGGGATTACAGACGCGCGCCACCATGCTCTGCTGACCGCAGCAGCTCTTATAAAGAAAAACATTTAACAGGGACTGGCTTACAGTTTCAGAGGTTTAGTCCATTACCATCATGGTGGGAAGCATGGTGGCATGCAGGCGGACACGTGCTGGAGAGGGAGCTGAGAGGTGTACATCCTGATCAGCAGGCAGCAGGAAAAGGGAGTGTCTTGAGCATCTGAGGGCACCCCCAGTGACCACTTCCTCCAACAATTTGCCACACCTCCTCACAGTGCCGCTCCCTGTGGGCCTGTGGGGACCATTTTCATCCAACCAGCCACATCAAGTAATGCCTTCTTTGCCTATATAGTAAAGAGCCTGCGCTTGATCGTTGTTTGAGGATACCCCTCTCTGTTTCTGTGGAATATCTACAGACCCAGACAGGAAGAACTTGAGCAATGAGGGTGTATGAGCTGAAGCGGTCTCATCCCCATACCCCATTCCTTCTTGCTTATCTGGACTTTGCCTCGTGCCTATCAAGTCTGAGCAGGCTCCCTGCTTGTCTCCCACAAGCCCCTTAGAGGTGTGAGGCTGGCTCTTCAGGGAGTGGCTACTTCCTGTTGCCCGAAAGGCAGTGGGCAAGTTTCTCAAAGGATTTCATGCGGGAGCAACTAAAGGAGGGGCAGGAAAATCCTGACCTGTTTGGCCCTCCTAGCCAGCGGTACCTCCTGAAAGAATAGTTCCCACTACCGTACCTGTTCCCCTTGTGGTGCACTTTCTAGCCCAAGCCCAAGCCCGTCTATTTGCTTTGTTTTAGGCCCTGCAGAGGCACGAGAGAGCCGAGTCGGTGTGGATATCCATCTAGTTGGACTTCAGCCGCATCGCGTTAGTGATTAAGAGTACAGATTCTGGAACCAAGAATGCCTGGATTTGAATCCTAGCTTTGCCAGTTACAACTCTGTGTTCTTGGCCATGTTGCCGGACCTCAGTTTCCTGCTCTATAAAGTGAGAACAATAATGCTTACCTTGAAGTGGCTGGGAGGAGCAGCTACACAGTGCTCAGGACAGCCCTGGGACTCAGAAAGCTCTGAGTAGCTCCGCGTTTGTCGGTCACTGTCATTGTAACCCACCACAAAGGAGGAAAAGAGCCTTTATACGTTTAAGCACTTGCTTCTTCCATCACCGTTCTCCATATAATAATCCTCTGTTCCCGGTCTACGAAATCACTTCTTTGTGCCCCGCTACGATTCTTCATTTTCCCCAATTACGCCCTTTTGAAGACACTCTTTCTTAACGGTTAATTATTCCAATTTTCCCTTAGCCAAGGCCTCTCACTGCTTGTCCTTCTCCTCCTACCCCCCGAGGTTTCAGTATTCTGCAGCCCGCACAGTCTGCTCTGGGAGCCCAAGCTCTGGCTGGAAGCCCACCCACACAAAGCGCGCTCAGTCCCTCTGTCCCACCCCTGCTCTCCCAGAGCCCTAGCTTTTCACCCGAGCACGAAGAAGCTTTTAGGTAGGTCAGAGGGGGCTATTCATTTTACACAGGCTCAGCTTTGTCCCTGTTCCCAGCCACTCAGCCAGCAGTGAGACCCAAGCACTTCTCTGGGTGATGGACAGACAGCGGGCACCGACAGAAGGAATCAAGCAGTCATTAGGAAGAAGGCCCAGGGTTCTCACACTTATCTTTTGCTATATTATAAACCACCCAGGGTAGGGTGGTGGTGGTGCAAGCCTTTAATCCCAGCACTCAGGGAGCAGAGGCAGGCGAATCTCTGAGTTCAAGGAGGGATTACAAGTGTGCACCCAACCATTTTTTCTTCCTTTTTTTTTTTTTTTTTTTTTATTCTTCAGAGTCTGGTTTATTTTTCACTTAACAACAACATGTGGATTATGATCCAGAGAAAAATGATTTCCTGTCTCTGGCTTTCAGAACTATTAAAAAACCATTTTCTTTTTCTTTCTTTCTTTCCTTTCTTTTCTTTCTTTCCTTCATTTCTTTCTCTCCCTTCTTTCTTCCTTCCTTTCTTTCTCTTCCTCTTTCTTCCTTCCTTTCTTCCTCTTTCTCTCTCTCTCTCCCTCTCTCTTTCTTTCTTTGTGTGTTTCAAGACAGGGTTTCTCTGTGTAGCCCTGGCTGTTCTGGAACTCACAGAGATCCAACTACCTCTGCCTCTCAAGCGCTAGGATCAAAGGCATGCCCCCCCACCGGCCAGCTGAAAGAACCAACTTCTACTCCTTTGACTCACAAATGTGGTAATTTTTCCATTAGATCAAGGAAATTAATATAAATAGAAATAATAAATGCTTCACATGGTAAATAGAAATTGAGGAATCATAAGTGGGATTCAGAGTATGATTGGAAAAAAATCAAAGAAGCATGAAGAGCATTACAGATTTGGGGAGAGGTGTGAAGACAGGGAGCTTTATAAGAACATACTAGACAAGATTGCACACTGATCCAAAGGCATGATGTAAATGGATCCTTAGGTTTTGAGAACCAAATGTATATTTCTGAGCTTGACTGAAGTGGGAAAGTCTGGGAAAAGGGAATTTAACATCCCAAGCCCTCAGCTTTTCAGTCATATCTAGTATTTTACTCGGCTCCTTCCCTATAAGTTTTAAGGGTTGGGATTGAGTTTCCCCTGGACCTAGCAAAAGAAAATCCAGCATCATTATTTGGTAAATGGTGAATGAGTAAAGAATATTCTGTACTTAGATTCATTAAGTCAGCACTAAGTGTGGTAAGACAAGAAGAGAACACTAAATTGAATTTGAATCCTTATAAATGACTTGATAATTGAGATAATTTACAAAAAAAAATATTTAAAAGAGGAGAAATCTGAACTCAGTGTGATTGCCCCTAGGTACTGCAGAACTTGAGTTGAAGCAATTCAATTCAAATCCACTCAGTTAGAGGTGACTGTATGGAGAGTGTCAAGGAGAGACAGAAAGACTGTGACAATCAGCAGCGTTTTTCCCATTAATTTATTTAACCACTTTACATTGTGACTACAGACCTCTCCCTCCTCTCCACCCACCCCCACTCCCCGCTCCTTCTCTCTGAGAAGGGGAGACCCCCCCCCATGGGTATCAAACCACCCGGCACATCAAGTCACAGCAGGACTAAGCACATCCTCTCCCACTGTGGCCAGACAAGGCAGCCCAGTTAAGGGGGAAGGATCCAAAGTCAGAGACAGTCCCACCTCCGACTGTTAGGACCCGCTTGACGACCAAGCTGCAAAATATGTGTAGGGGCCTAGGTCCAGCCCATGCCTGGCCTTTGGTTAGTGGTTCAGCCGCTGTGAGCCCTCATGGGTCAGTAAAGTTTTCAAAGTGTCAGTGGCAGCTGTACACAAATGACTTGGGCTCGCTCTAACAGTGGTTCTCTACCTTCCTAATGCTGTGACCCTTTAAAACACAGGTCCTCATGCTGTGGTGACCGACTATAGAATTATTTCGTTGCTACTTTATAACTGTAATTTTGCTACCGTTATGAATCGTAATGTAAATAACTGATATGCCAGGGATTTGATATGGGACCCTGTGGGGGTCTGGACCTACAGGCTAGCTGGCTGATGCACAAACAGATCTTAGGGTAGACGGCAGGCTGTGCTGTGGACCACAAGGCTGCCCAAGAGCCAACAGGACAACAGGAGGTGAGGACTAGACGTGGACAGAAAAGCCAGGGTTCTAGGGAAGACTGCCAAGAACTTGATGGAAAGCTGCTTAATGCCCTCCTCTTCCCAGGGTACAAAGGACAGAGGTATGGGATAAGATTTGATTGTCTTTGAGCGTCAAAACTCCGTAAGAGCCCTGCACCCTGCACCCTGCACTAGAATCCCTGGGAGGGTTTGTACCCATGGACCACATGCATGCTTGGTGTCCGGTGTCCTTCTAAGCAGAAGTGGGCTTCACATTCAGGTCCTCTGCAAGAGCAACAAGTGTCCTTGTTTGTTTGTTTGTTGAGACAGGGTTTCTTTGTGTATCCTTGACTGTCCTGGAATTCCCTTTTTTGACCAGGCTGGTTTCAAACTCACAGAAATCCACCTGCCTCTGCCTCCCCAAGTGCTGGGACTAAAAGTATGCACCAGGAGGTAGGCTGAGATTGGGAGGAAACAAGGGAGGGGGACACAGCCCGGATACAAATTGAATAAATTATAATAAATGGTAATAATAATTTTTTAAAAAGCATGTACCACCACCACCTGGTTCCAATTTTGTTTTTATAACCTTCTTGAAGGAAGCAAATGTGCAGCCAGAGCTGAAAACCACAGTCCTAGGAGCCCAGACATTTGAGGAAGCAATATGATCAGATGGTGCACACTTAAAAAATTGTTCCTTGGCCTGCCACTCCAGGCCCAAACAAAATATACCTTAAAAAAAAATGTTTCAAACTGGTATCATGGCACACACCTGTAATCCCAGCACTCTGGGAGGCAAAGGAAAGAGGATCTCTGTAAGTTTGAGGCCAGCCTAGTCTACAAAGTGAGTTCAGGTCAGCCAAGGCTATACAGAGAAACCCTGTCTTGAAAAAAAAGTTTCCTGACATCTTGAAGTTAGCAAACTTGAACCCAAGTTCGAGGACTCAAATTCCTGCCATCCTGCCCCCATGTTAGAACTGAACATGCTGGGTAATCATAGGGTCTTGTGTATACTGGGTAAACACTCTGCTGTAGAGGTAGATGACTAGACCTCCATCTGCTTCTCTTTCCATCCTGTGGATCCTGTGGTAGTTGCCATGGTGTGGAGAGTTCATCCCTATGAGGAGCTCTGTGCATCCCAGCCTCAGCTGGTCACAGAGGCACAAGCTCTCAGTTAGCTTTGGGAGGCAACCATTCCCAACTGCTGACTGAACTGGGATCTAGGTGATTTCAAACTACTTAGTACCTGTCCTGCCTCTAACTTGTAAGAAAAGAGGGAGCTGAGTATGGCTGCTGAGCAGGATGGGAGTCTATCTGAGTCCACACAGCTTAATGGCGGTGTGAGCGTGTCACATGCTTCACCCACTCCACGCCTCAATTATAAACCTCAAAGGTAAAATAAGGTAAATGGAGCTTGTTGCACCGAGCTGCACTGAGGGGAGCATGGGGAAATGCTTAGCACAGCGTCTGACACAGATGGTAATTTGCACACCTCTCAATGCCAACCATTTTGTAAAGTATCCCTTTGTTCTGGTGTAGAAACATGTCCGTGGTCTGATGTCTAGGACAGCATACCACTAGCCCCGGAATGCCAGTTGTTATCCTATGGCTAACTCAGAGAGAACTTGGCATCCTCAGCTTTGCTGACTGGTGAATATTCAGTTCACAGAACTGCCTAAACCTGAACGTGATGAGGGAAATAGCTGAAGGTCCACAGTCTCAAAGAGGTGTCCAGAGGGAAGATGCAGTTGATTAACGTTAATTCCAAAGATAAGAGGAGAACAACCATCGACCCAAATCATCATGGCCAAATTAATTAAAGCAAGCTTTTCTATTTGTGTACAAGGGCTGCCTCCTCCTAAGGTGGTGTTTAAGAGGCCAGCATTGGACGAGATGAAGGCTTTTCTAGCTCAGGGGTAGGAGGTTTCCAAATGGGGGATTTGGCAGGCAAAATAGGAGGGGTTACAGGAGCAGAACATAGGCATAAGCGCATTAGGCTAGTCCTAATGGCCTCCTGAAACAAAGACATGTGAAAGTGGGTATAGCAAGGTAGTCAGAGCCAGAGAGCCACAGGTGGCCATATAACCTTTTGAAACAAAGACATGATTGCCATTCCTGGAACAGGCAGTACAGAACCATTTGTAATTAAAGGCTACAGGTGGGGCACAGCCCAATCCAAGAGAAACAGAAGATTAATCATAAACAGGAATGAACATAGTTTGTCCTTACTATAAGATGGCTTTTAAGCCTAAGATGGAGGTAGGCTGGTTCTTCAATTAAGATTTTGAGTTTTGACAGACAGGAGAAGACACCTTTCTGAATTCGCCTGTAGACAAGGCACGGGCTTGGCCACCTGAGTGTTTGGGGTGGGCAGCTGGTGAGGTGCTACCTCAGACCTGGGGTTAGGGGAAATGAAGACACTGGAGGTTCAGCTGCCTCTTATTTGGTTGCTTTTTCTTTCAGTAGATAAAATGCCTGGTGTGTGTGAAGTCCTGTGTGATACCTCAGGGACACAATCATGAAGCATATGTTTGGGGTCTAAAGAGAGCATTTATGAGCCTTAAATGGCCACACCTCTGTAATGTCATGCAAAGTAGAAGATGAAGGTTCAAAGGGAACAAGTAACAGAGGGCCTGGCCTTGTGGCCTTTGTACTGGCAGAAGAAAGTTGAGGGCAAGTGGTTGGCAAGGTTGGGGAGGTTCTGGCCAGAAAACAACGCATGCAAAAGAGCAAGGGCAGGGAATGAGTCCACAAAAGGGGCTTCAAGAGCCTTGCCACGGAGAGTGCTCAGCCCTGAACCGAGCAAGGCGGCCGTGTTAAAAACAGCAGTAAGAGAGCAGCTACAGAAAGCCACCGAAGAACTTGAAACTTTCTTTTGAACCTTTATCTTCAGGTGGATGGATGTTTGGCCTGTATGCATGTTTGTGCGCTATGTATGTGCAATGTCTGCAGAGGGCAAAAGAGGGCTTTGGATCCCCCGGAACTGGAGAAATAGACTGTTGTGAGCCACCATGTGGATGCTAGCAATCAAACAAAGGTTCTCTGGGAGAGCAGCCCAGTGCTCCTAACTGCTGGCTGAGCCATCTCTCCAGCCCCCTGAAGAACTCAGGTAGTGTCATGACCCCATGCTTTATGACTCCGGGCCCTTACACATGAATCACATTTGGTTGTCACAGGAGCCCTGTGGAGATGCTCTGTTTCCCACCTCAGACCCAGTGGTCTCCCATAGCTGGACCGCATCACCCCACTCTTCTCCTGCCAATCCCCACCCACACTGATGGAAGGCAATGTTGCCTGTGGGAAATCCAAGGAGCCCAGCTTCTCTCTCCTATCTCTTAGCCCTGTTGGTGACATATTGCTTCTTGAATCTCAGGAGTCTTAAGCACAATCCGAAGGGAGAGAATCCTATTCTGAAGCCTTTTGGTTGGAAAAAGCTTGCCCTCCCTTTCTACCTGGTGCAGGGCTGGTAATAATAGAAATGCCCTACATGCCCGGGCCTGCCTGAGACTCCCTCTTCAAACCCAGTGAACAGGGTGTGTGGGGCAGCCAAAGGCTACGGCTGAGGACAATCATCCATGAACAAGCCTGCAAAGGCCTTATCTGCAGGAAATGGGGGTGGTGCTTGAACACTAAGGGCTAAACCCTCAGAGTGTCTACTATCTGTCCGTCTTTTTGTTTTTAATTTTCAAGACAGGGTTTCTCTATGTAGCCCTGGCTGTCCTGGAACCCTCTCTGTAGACCAGGCTGGCCTCAAACTCAGAGATCCCTCTGCCTGCTCCTCTGCCTCTGCCTGCTTGCTGAGTGCTGGGATTAAAGGCATGCGCCATGACCACCAGGGCTACTGTCTGTCTCATGTGAAGGAATGCTTTTCATTTACTGCCAAGCTTGCCTGGTGGATGGAACTCCTGTTTTATAGGTGGAAAAGCTAACTTGGAAAGGTTAAAGACCGACTCCAGTGAGAGATTTCAGCTACTAAGTGGAGCTTACAGGGATGCTAGAACTTTGATACTGTCCATTGAGCTTCAATAACCAGACAGGAGCTGACTTGTTCCCCCATCAGCACCTTTGTTTAGGAGTATTGAGATCCCCTTCTGGGTTTATTTGGTTGAAATGCAGCAATTTATTTGGGCACCCACACCCACAGAGAGAGAAAAACCTTTAAAAAAAAAACTTTTATTATTTTATTTACTGTGTTCTGCCTTCATGTACGTCTGGATCCCCGGGAGCTGGAATTACAGACAGTTGTGAACTGCCATGTGGGTGCTGGGATTTGAACCTGGGTCCTTTTGAAGAGTTAAAAATTAAAATAATGGTTTTGTGAAGAGGGGGATGGGCATGCCAGCACACTCAACACTTAAGAGGCTGAAGCAGAAGGATTGCTGTAAATGTGAGGCTATCTATATGTTTGGGGTCTAAAATTCCAGGCCTGCCTGTGGCCTTATCTCTACAACAGGACAAGGGGTCACAGTGGGCTCTTCCTGGAGTCTCCGTTATGGCATCCATCAGCTGTGCAGGTTCTCTGCAGAGTCTTGGGCTATCAGGGTTTCTTCAGTGTCAGCGGGCAGCTGGAGCCTGTCTCACTTCTGGCCATGGCCTTTCCTAGCAGAAAGTGGCTATGAAACATGAATGCTATTCCTCTAACATGCAATTCCAGAAAATGGGAAGCGCCTGCTTTTGATAACAATGTAGGCAGCACAAAGAGAAAGAGGTCAGCATGGATGAGAGCTACTCAGGCTGACCTGAGGGATCCCCAGACATGTGGGGGTGGGGGCGAGCTTGTACTTCCATTTGCAGCCCCCAAGCCCTACTTTTCCTATTGACCAGGGTCAAGATGCTGGTCCCAAAGGGTACCTAGCCCCATCCCCCCATATCAGGCACATATCCCCTCAGCCTGAGTGGGGAAGGTGGACTGTGTCCCCTGAAGGGCATGTCTGAGGATGGGTTGGATGAGAGAGTCAGGATGTTTGGGTGTCTTGAGGTCATTGGACTGAGGTTAGTCAACGTCAACAGGAGAAGCAGAGGGCTAGGCGTCATGGTCAAAGGAAGGCTTGGCACTACCGGGAGCTTGATGGTGACTATGGTGAGCTTCTCCAAAGCCACTTCTTTCAGCTACAGGAGCCTCCTCGTGACCCTCCACCTTTGGTTGACCCAGAAGCTGGCCTCAGACAGTGGCTTCCAAGTGACTTCTCTCATATGTGTCTATCATCTACCTAACTATATCTGGACATATATATGGCGACATATATATATATCTCAGTGGTAGTATGGTGGCACAGTCTGTAATCCCAGCACCCAGGACGTGGAAACAGGAGGATTTCAAGTTTGAAGGCTTTCTGAGCTACATAGTGAGACCTTATTCAGAAAAAGAAGAAATAAAAGAAAGTTTAAAGAATCTCTTTCTTGATTTGTAATTGTTGTTGTTGTGTGTTGGGCACTGGACAGAGTGTACCTGGACTCAGAGAACAACTTTCTGGAGTCCATGGGTTCCAGGATAGTGCTCAGGTTGCCAGCCTTGGAAGGAAGGAAGACTTTTACTCACTAGGCCCCATCTGGCAGTCTCTCTTTCTTCCTTCCTTCCTTATTTATTTATTTATTTATTTACTTACTTACTTACTTACTTACTTACTTACTTATTTCAAGACAGGACAGCCTTGGCTGTCCTGGACCTGCTTCATAGACCAGGCTGGCCTTGAACTCACAGAACTCTGCCTGCCTCTGCCTCCCAGGATGCTGGTATCACAGGCGTGCGCCACTGTGCCCTGCTCATCTTGCGGTTTCTTATCTCAGTCCTAAGGCCTCCTCAGGGGCTAGGAATGGCTCAAGGGCAGACTGCGTGTTCGAAGCATTAGAACCAAGTTTGGTGTCATTTCTACACTCACCCTGTTACTGAACTATTCCTCAGTCCCACATCTGTGAACACACACACACACACACACACACACACACACACCCTACTGGGGGAAATACAAGCATCCCAGGAACATAAGGATTCCAAAAGGGACAAAGGCCTTTCCCCAAATTTGGCGAAGCCACATTTGTCAGAGTAAAATAACAAAATCCTAGCAGAGTGGCTTGTTTGTATGGGTAGAAAAAGGAAACTGTTTCCTAAGGTTTTGGTGGCACTGAAAAACAATGGCAGTGCCTTCTTTTCCTGTCTACTGTCCCCTTGGATTTCTCCAGTGTCACTAATACTGGCTCGAGTGAAATGGCTTCAGGCTTTCAATTGTTCATACCCTGCTATACCATCACTCTGATCAGTTTTCCGTTTCAGGCGTTTCGGACTTCCAGAGGTAGATATGCCTGATCATGAGGCCACCGACCTGGTTAGCATTCACTGCCAGCTTCACACATCTCACTTGGCTCCCAGTGTCCTTCAGAACGATGTGATCCAGCTGCCCTTGCACCAGACGGTCCAGCAGAGTAAATGCGGTACAGTTTGGGGTCGTCCCTTCAGGACTGTAGCCCAGCTCCACCTGCCCTTTCGCTAGGATGTACTTTCCATCTACGATGGAGCCTGTTCTTACTTGCACCCTGTTCAGGTCCACTGTGTGATTCAAAATCACGGTCAAGTAGTTCCCTGTGCTGACGTTGTAGGTCAAAAAGAAAGACCCATCCAGAGTGTAGGCCTCCTGTGGGGAATGAACACCAGAGAGTCTCATGTCCGTGAAAACAGTTCCAGGGAGGTTATCGGGACCACGAGGACCTTTCTCCTGGCCTATTAAGGTCTTGTTCTCAAAAGCGAAGCGAGGCAACCTGTGGTAGAAGAGAAACGGTCTGCAGAGGATTGGGCTTTGCTGGGCCAGGATGGTATGGAAATGATGGATCAGCCAGTTGAGAGGTCGTTCCTGGTGGAAGAGGAGGAGGAAATGGGCCAGGAGTGGCAGGTCCCTGCTGTGGAAAAGTTTGCCGAGGAAGCCCATATTAGAGAACTCCATGAGCACCCATGTGTTGGGCTTCCTGTTGGTCACCTTTGAGCGAATGTGGTTGACAAAATTGGGGGCACAAAAGACATCGTCCTCTATCAACAGGAAGTAAGTGGAGAGCTTTGCGGCAAAGCTCATCAGGAAGGCATGATCTACATTCTGCTTGGAGTAGATGTGCCCCTGGGAGAGCTCCTTCTCAACACTGCTCACGGTGGGGTAGGCACCGGATGGCGCGTGGATCAGTAGCAAATGCCCCGTCAAGATCTGTGACCTGTAGAGGCTTGAAATATGAAGAACAGTATTCCTGAGCCAGCCGGGGTCAGAATCGGCCAGATGGACCAGCACCGTCATTTGTTTCTGCTCTGCCGTGGACGAGACGTGGTACAGGGAGGCTAGCGTGTCCAGGAGGCCCCCGTGACCCTGCCGCGACTCTGAGGTGATCCCCACTGTCAGCCATGCTAAGAGGAGGTAAATTAGGGACAACTGTCAATGCATGGTGACGAGAATGCTCAAAAAGATTAGAGAAGCGAGGCGTGGTGAGGCATGAGTGTGATCTAACCCTGGTACTAGGGAAGCTGAGGCAGAAGGATCATGAGTTCAGTATGGGCTACACAGGACAGTGAGACCTTGTCTTAAAATAAATCCTTTGGTTCCCTTAACCCATGTTGGGTGGCTTACAACTGCCTATAACTTCAGCTCTCAGGATTCCACATCCTCTTCTCCTTCTGGTCTCCATGGACATCCACCCACACATGTGTACACACACCCACATAAATAAATCTTAAAGGTTAGAGAATGCTATTTGGGTTATTTTTCTTTCCTTTACTTCGCAAAGGGAATGTGTACATCCTTGCTAGTTTTTTTTTTTTAACATACCAAGAGTTCAATTTATTTATTTATTTTATGTGCATCGATGGTTTGCCTGTACACATGTCTGTGTGAGCATATCAGATCCCCTGGAACTGTAATTACAGACAGTTGTGAGCTGCCACGTAGGTGCTGGGAATTGAATCCAGGTCCTCTGGAAGAGCAGCCAGTGCTCTTAACTGCTGAGCCAGCTCTTCAAGCTCCCATTCTTGGTAATCTTAAGTTTGGTAATCAGTCCAAATATTTTAGCCTCATCTGCAAATTTATTAGACATGCAGAATCCTGATGCCATCTTCAGAATATGTTTCAGCTATATCACTTGTATGTATATAACTGAGGAAATACTAAGTTAGTTGCTACTGAGTCCCTGTGGATCTTTCTGAATATTTTTTTTTTCTAAGACAAGGTCTTAGCCAGGTGTCGTGGCCCATGCCTTTCATCCCAGCAATGAGGAGGCAGAGGCAGGTGGATCTCTGAGTTCGAGGCTATCCTGGTCTACAAAGTGAGTTCCAGGACAGCCAGGGCTACACAGAGAAACCCTATCTCAAAAACAACAACAAAAGACAAGGTCTTTCTGTGTAGACCTGGTAGACCCGGAACTCACTGTGTTGTCTAAGCAGATCTCGAACTCAAAGTAGTACTCCTAAGTGTTGAGATTGTAGGCAAATGTCAGCATGTCCAACCCTCTGGAGTCTTTTCTTAAACTTGAAGCTTGTGGCTGAATAATTTGATAAATATTAGCTTATTGTTATGGTTATTATAATTCTTTTTGTTTTAATCCTTTACCCAATTTATCTTCCCAATGTTCCCTTTTAAAGAACGTATATTAGGAAAAGAAGAAAGGGAAAGAAAAGAAAGGACTTTTTCTAGAATCCAGGAGCCCAAGGCTTTTATTCTGTTCTGTTTTGGGGGTGCTAGGAATTGAAAGCTGTTTTCACGCACACTGTCTTGGTTGGGTTGCATCAACATGACACAAGCTAAAGTTATC
Source organism: Pachyuromys duprasi (assembly GCA_028658305.1). Classification (NCBI taxonomy): domain Eukaryota; kingdom Metazoa; phylum Chordata; class Mammalia; order Rodentia; family Muridae; genus Pachyuromys; species Pachyuromys duprasi. The sequence goes on along the minus strand of CM053757.1, from coordinate 5,256,939 downwards.
CAGAAAAAGACAATCTTACTTGGGACAAATGTCTCCATAAATTTGGCCTGTAGACAAGGTTGTGGACATTTTTGTGATTAATAACTGGTGGGGGAAGGCTCAGCTCACTGAGGGCAGCGCCAGCCCTGGCCAGGTGGTCGTGGGGTAGAGGAGAATGCACACTGAGCAAACCAATGAACAGTGCCCCTCCAGGGCTTCTGCCTCAGCATTTGCCTCCAGGTTCTGGTGAGTCTTGACTTCCTTGAGTCAAGGACTATCCCCTGCAGGCGTAAGCTCACATAACCTTTTCCTCCACAGGTTGCTTTGGTGCTAAGATGCTGTACTGTAGGGGAGCACCCAGCCTACACTGTTCTGCTTCCCCAGCCCAGGAGCCCGGGAATTTTACCTCAGCTCTGCCACTTCTGACTGTGGTATTGGCCAAGTCCTTTCACCATTGTCTTTAGTCCCCAAACCCGTAAAACCAAAGGATTTGGGCTCTGTGCCACAAGACCCCGCGGTCTCCAGTGTTCTTTAATCCATGACTGCTCTTTCTTTTAACAACTATCTTTTTTCCCACCAGTGACTTAATCTTCCTTTCACTGCTATGTGTGTATTTAATTATTGAATACCTCTAACTAGGAATGCATGTAAACAACCTTAGCCACAACTCTTCTTTTAAATATTTGAACTAATTTCTCTTTCCTCTTATTTAAATTCTATAAAGCTTCATAGTTTCATGGTGGTACATATCTGTAATCCCAGCACCCAGGACACTGAGGCAAAAAGAGCTCAAGTCCAAAGCCAGTTTGAGATACGGAGTAAGCTGGAGACTAGCCTAGGCTACATAGTAAGACTTTATCCACTTGTCAAAACAAACAAATAAAGGCTGGTGGAACTGGAGAGATGGCTCAGTAGTTAAGAAAGCTTCATACTAGTGCAGAGGACCTCAATTCAGTTCATAGCATCAAAGTCAGGCAGGTCACAAGTACCAGCTTCCGGGATATCCATACCTATACCATACAAATACATATATGTATATTATACACACATAAACAAACAAAAAACAATGGCCGGCAAAAAGACCACATGATGGCTGGGGAGATGGACCAGTGGTTAAGAGTGCCTACTGCTCTTACAGAGGAACTGAGTTCAGTTCCTGGCACCCACCTGGGCAGCTTACAACTGCATACAACCATAGCCCCAGGTGATGCCCTCTTCTAGCCTCTGCAGGCACTTGTACCCATGTCCGTATACCCATAGACAGAGACGCATGCAGTCACTTAATTAAAAATAAAATAAAAAGCATGGTACAAGGTGCATGCCTTCAATCCTAGCACTCAAGAGGCAGAAGCAGGAGGATCTCTATTTAATCTTGTCTACATAAGGAGACCCTGTTTCAAAATAAACATATAAAAAGTCACATGAACATCTATTCCCCAACTCATCACCACCAAAAGCCATATAACCAGCCATTCGTTGGGCATAATCATAATTGCAGATTGAAATATTAAATTACACAAGGGAGTGTTCTCCTTGTTTACCCAATGTGAACATGTATAGTAATCCAGATGAGTATATATACAATGTGATGTTTAGAAAGAAAATTTTTGTTTGTTTGAGATAGGGTTTCTTTGTGTAGCTTTGGCTGTCCTAGACTTGCTTTGTAGATCAGGCTGGCCTTGAACCTGCCTCTGCCTCCCTGAGTGCTGGGATTACAAGGCATGTGCTACCCTGCCCAGCTCAAAAATGTTTTATAATATGTGATCAACATATTGTTTCCACCATTTTAAGTACTTCAGGGTTTAGTATGTGTGTGTGTATGCATATGAGTATATGTGTGTCATGTGTCTGTGCTATGTGACATATGTGTGGGGTGTACACGTGTGTTATGTGTCTGTGGTGTGTGTGTGTGTGTGTGACATGACGTGTGTTATGTGTCTGTGGTGTGTGTGTGTGTGTGTGTGTGACATGCTGGGAACTGAATTGAGGTCCTTGGGAGGAACAGCAACTAGTGAACTATTCCTCCATCCCCTGATTTCATCTATTTGAATCAAACATCTTTATCTGTCCTTCCTTCCCCATATGCCAAATTTGTCAATGTCCTGGGGCTGGGGAGGGAGTTCTCAGGCAGAGTCAAGTGTTCCTGGACACAGTTTTGCCTTTTCTCTTCTTGCTCTTTTCTTCCCTGGTCATCCTCCCTCTTATGAACTTTCCTCCGTCACCCCTCCCTCTTCTGGTACTCACTCTTTCTTCTCCAATGGATTTTTCCCAAATATTTGGAAGTGATAGTCTGCCAGTCTTCTAGTGATTTGAGGTTCTTACTGCCATAATTGACCACCTGGACCATTGACAAAGGCAAAAAAGAAAAAAAAATAGGTCCTTTCATAAAACAACAGCCTTTATTTCTTTCAGCTTCCCATATGCCGTTTTAGGGGAAGAGGTGAAGTGAGCCACTCTTCTAGAAAGAGTCCAGCACAATGACTGGCCATGAGCTCTGGCTCTGGTCATGTGTTTTCTCCCTTTCTTTGAGAAACATGACAAATAAATGTAGCTAATTTATGAGGTAATGGGTAGACCCACACCCCAGCTCCACTCAGAGGGAAAGGTTTAGAAGGAAGTCCAGGTGCCCTGGGCAACCTGCCTGTCCTCAACATTCCCACCATGCACTCCCACTTTCCCAAAGGATAGTCACCACATTTTTGACATCATCCACGTCCTCCAAGATTCTCAGGGTGATGAAGAACCACAGAAACATGAGGGTCACAAAAGTTCTGAAGTACTGCCTGATGGAACAGCACATCTTGTCTGCACTGGGATATGGTTCCTACAGCAAGAGGTCAGCATGTCCCTGGGGAGAACGTTCTCCTCTGTGTCCCATCCTCCCTCACCGTATGATTACTGTTAACTTACGTGAGCATTCACTGATCTAGGAACCTGTCAGAACACATCCTTGTTCCTTACCTAGAGAAAGAAGGTCACCTGTCCTGTGATGACATTTGCTGCCGCCTCTCTTCATGCATTTGTTTGGAGTTTCAACTCTCCCAAAGTTTCCCCTGTTCAGAATGATAAGGGCTAGCTTATTAACAATGTTAACATGGCCAGTTTGTACTAGGAAACAGATGGTCATTGTACTCTATGCATAAAAAAAAAAGTCAAAGTATAAGGCAGGAAGTGGTGGCACAGGACTTTAATTCCAACACTGGGAAGGCAGAGGCAGCCAGCCTGGTCTACAGAGTGAGTTCCAGGACAGCCAAGGCCACACAGAGAAACTCTGTCTCAAAAACAAAAACTATTCCCCCCGAAACAAACAAACAAACAAACAAACAAACAAACATCAGACTATTAAAACATCTGAAGTTGACAGGCACATGCCTGTAATGCTAGAACTTGGGAGGTGGAAGCAGAATGATCAGGAGTTCAATGTATCCTTGGTTATGTAGTGAGTTTGAAGCCAGCCTAGACTGTGTGAGAACCTGACTCAAAAAACCAAATAAATAGCTGAAATTGAAGTGAGGTCTATGTCAAATTGTATGTTTCTTGTCTTTTAAGAACAAAGATATTATTGTTTGTTTTGTGAGACAGGGTTTCTCTGTGTAGCCTTGGCTGTCCTGGGACTTGCTCTGTAGACCAAGCTGGCCTTGAACTCAGAGATCTACCTGCCTCTGCCTCCTGAGTACTGGGATCAAAGGTGTGTGCTTCTACTGCCCTGCTTAAAGATATTCTTAATATATTCTTTTTTTTTTTTTTAGCAGACCTCAGAACGGGAAAGCTGCAAAGGCCACGGGAGGGTTGGGAGGCTGGAGTTGGGGGGCCGCTGAGGGTGGCTGCCCGGGGGTGCAGATGCCCTGGGAACCCTGGGGGGCGCCTTTAATATATTCTTGTCTTTACTTGTACTTATAGGCCTCAATTAGAGCTGGCTTCTGTTACTTTAGAGTAAGTTAAGTGAGTGTTGGTTTTTGGAACACAGGCCAGCTCAGGCTCAAAAGTGGCTGCGTTCAGCCCTGTTTTTGAGTATCTTTTCTGACTGCCCTAAACTATCAGAAGGCTTCTATACGCCTATATCATGTGAATTCAATTCTTGCTCTGCATACTCAGAACACAAAACAGAAACTGTAGTCAAGTGATTTCTATGCTCCAGAGGCCATGATATTCTCCACTCTCCTTCACTTCTAGGGATGTTTCCTAGCTTAGTGTGGTTTTCTTTCTCTTTCTTTCTTTCTTTCTTTCTTTCTTTCTTTCTTTCTTTCTTTCTTTCTTTCTTTCTTTCTTCTTTTCTTTCTTTCCTTCTTTCTTTCTTTTTCTCTTTCTCTTTCTTTCTTTTCTTTCTTTCGACAACGTCTCTCATTATGTAGCTCTGGCTGTCCTGAAACTCACTCTGTAGACCAGGCTAACCTTGAACTAACAAAGATCTTCTTAACTCTGCCTCCCAAGTGGGGATTAAGGGGTTTATGCCACCATACCAGGCCTCAATTGCTTGCTTACTTGCTTCCTCTCTCTCTCTCTTTCTTTCCTTCTTTTTCTTCTTTCTTCTTCTTGCTTGTGAGCCTAGACTTTAATGGCTGAACCATCATCTCTCCGGTCCCACCCCCCTTTTAAAATTATGTTTGTCTGTGCACACGTAAATGCAGTGCCTGTGGAGGCCAAAAGAGGGTTTTGAACTGGAATTATAGGTGGTTGACAGCAGCTGGTACTAGGAACTGAACTCAGGTCCTCTGTGGTAGCATCACTTACTCTTAAGTGCCAAGCCCTCCCTCAGTCCTGAAAGTAGGCATTAATAGGCATCTCTCCCCTAGTTTCTTCCATAATACTTATAAAAAAATACCTATCCATAATAAGATAAAACGTTTCTTACCTCTTTTCCTAATGTAAAGACCTTTGTCACATGGCTGATTCACTTCTATGTAAGAAACCCAGACGACCCAGATTTCTCTAAACCATAAACACTTGGACAAGTATGCCTAATGAGAAGGCGTCTTTTAATTACAATTAAAAGACCTCAGCACAATAGACATAGCTCAGTTCCCTTCTGTCCTTCCGTGACATTGTTAGGCAGCAGGGGATTCCGTTCTTACTCGGCTGTCTGAGGTCAACAGTCTTCTGGAAAAGGCGGGGCAAAGAGTAAGAGGAACTGGAATGAGAGCCAGGGGCAGTGGTCTGAGGACTCAGCTGCTTTCTCCCCTTGAGCTCAGCTGCCTCTGTGATGCTACTATTGTGTCCCAGCCCCCACTCACAGCATCAGAGGGGCACAGGACTTACATATGTTGAGTGTGCGTGCGCTTCATAACCCTATCTAGAAATGATTACTTGTCCTAAAGACCAGCAGCTGTTCTCTGTTTTTGAGCAGAGAGATGCAGAGACCCACCACGCCTGCCCTATGGCATGCTGCTTCCCTGCAACTCTGTCCACCCTGTCTCCTCCCTCCTGACCCTTTCACTGGCCTCTCACTCCCTCTCACCTCTGAGGCTGTCACCCTTGCCTTCATCCTTTCTCTTCTGGATGATCTCTTCTCCCTCTCTACTGGACCTTTGTCATCACGGAAAAGCAGGTCTGTTATCTTCCTGTGGAAGGAAAGTCAACAAGGAAAATACCTCCCTTGAACTCATGTTTCAAGTTCTGTCCTACTTCTCTGAAGTTCTACACAGCAAGTCCTTGGTGGTGAACTTTGGTCTGCTTTCTCATCTGGAGTTCTGACTCCACCTGGACCTGCTCGCTTTCCGACACCTGGCTTCGCCATTGGCCATTCCTCAGCTTTCTCCCCTGGCTCATCCTTTTCCTAAAACATCAATGCACATAGTCCTAAAGCTTTCTTACCTTCCTCCACACACTCTCTGGCTAACCCCAGGCCTGTGTGTGTATGTGTGTTACACCCCCACTCCCAGGTCACCTATTTAAGTGCTCTGCTTGCATGAATAAGAAGCATTTCAATTCCAGAAACAAAATACAAAACCAGCTCTCTCTCCTGTATCCTATCATTCTCACACCCTCTCCTCGGGTCACAGTAAATTCCAGCCTCACCTTTCACACAGTCTACTGAGAAGGGGGCAGGGGCCGCACAGAGGTCCTCCCTGACGCCTTTCCCTCAGCACTCCTCATCTAACCTGTTTCCTCTTTTGGTTTGTTTGGTTTTGTTCTTTTAGAGACAGCCTCCTGAGTGTTTGGATTAAACAGTCTGTGCTACCGTGTCCAGCACGTGTCCTTTTTTGTTTGTTTGTTTTTCGAGACAGGGTTTCTCTGTGTAACCTGGGCTGTCCTGGACTCACTTTGTAGACCAGGCTGGCCTCATTTCCAGAGATCTGCCTGCCTCTGTGTCCCGTGTGCGGGGTTCCAGGTGTGCACCGATGCTGCCAGCTTCAGTCTGTTTAGTCTTGTTACTATGTCCTCAGAATTTTACCTAGAATACGAACTCTTTTCAACATCTGCTAGGACTAATTGTTTCCAAATCTGTTCCCCTGTTCTCCTGCAATCTACCCTCTACTCAGCAGTCAGAGATACCTTTTAAAATTAGAAATCAAGCTGGGTGTGGTGGCCCATTCGTTTAATCCCAGCGGAGGAAGGTGGAGCTCTATGAGAGTGAGGCCAGCCTTGATTACAGGTTGATTCCAGGACATAGGGAGTCCTTATCTTAAAACAAAACAAAACAAAACAGAATGCAAACAAACAAGCAAGAGCCCCAAATAAACAAAACTACTACCCCACACCAAAAATTATAAATGAAGGGCCTGGAGAGATGGCTCAGTTGTTAAGAACACTTTCTGGCCTTGCAGAAAAGCCAGGTTTGAGTCACAGAATCCACATGGTGGCTCACAATAGTCTAACTCCGGTTCCAGAGGATGCATGTTCTCTTCCTACCTCCACGTGCATCACATGTGGTATACATACATGTGGTATACATATGTACATACATTTAAACATGTATGCAAAAATTTATTCACATCAGGTGTTAAAAAAATTATAAATAAAATCTAGTAATGTAGCATATGCCTGTAATCCTTGTACTCAGGCATCTACGGTAGGAGCATCAGCTAGATAGCTACATAGATAACTAAATAAATAGAAAATAAATTCTAAATTGAGTGAGATCCTTCCTGCCGTTCTCTGGGGGACTCTCACTCCCTGGGAGCTTTCCCTGTCCACACTTAGGGGCTTGTTTTCTTGGTGGGTATAAGTCCTATGAAAGCTTACGGATCTTTGGACAAGTTCTTTTTTTTTTTTTTTTTTAATTGGTTTTTCAAGACAGAGTCTCTCTGTGTAGCCTTGGCTGTCTGGAACTCACTCTGTAGACCTCAAACTCACAGAGATCCTTCTGCCTCTGCTTCCTGAGTGCTGGGATTAAAGGAGTACATTACCATACTCATAATGTTTTGGTTTTTTTCTTGTTTTGTGTTTTAGAGACAGGCTTTGTCTGTGTGGACTTGGCTGTCCTGGACCAGACATCTCTGCCTCTCCGAGTGCTGGGGTTACAGGTGTGCCCCACCCTGCTGTGTTCTTTTACAGCGCTCCTCTGCAGATTTAGCTGCTTCTTTCCCACCACTGAACTGTGCTGCTCTCTCTGCTGCCCTGAGCTACCGGCCAAAGAAGCCAGTGCCACGGCTTCTGTCCTTCATCTACCCATTGGGTGATCCATTTTGTTTTCTGGAGCATTAGAGCATTTTTTACTACCAGAGATGATCTTGTTTGTTGTGTCTTCTCTCTGCCATTATTGTCCACTAGCCTAGAATGATAAGCTTCGGAAGGGCAGGTGCTTTGTTTTCTTTGATACTATATTTATAGCATTTTGCAGAACTGGCCCAGAGACCTATGCACAACAAGTCTTTATTAGCTCATGGGTTATGGGAGAATCCTGATAGTTGACAGTCATCAGGAAACACTTTGGTAGATGATGAGGGCACAGCAGTGCTAGGGCCCAGAGAAGGGCTGTAGATACAGGATGGTTAAAACATACAGATTATGGGACTGGATGGTGGTGGATCCATTCAGTCCTGGGTTTAATCCCAGCACTCGGGAGGCAGGTGGATCTTTCAGTTTGAGGGCAGCCTGATCTACAGAGTGAGTTCCAGGCCAGCCAGGAAAAACAGAGAAGCCCTGTCTTGAAAATCTAAAAACAAAAATAAACACACACACACACACACACACATTATAGGCTCAGACAATGTAGGCTAGAATCTGCTTCTGTTTAACTTGTTCATGTGACTTTGGCCAAATGACTCAAGTCTTTCTGAAGCCCAGCTCCTCCTCTATCAAGTGAAGATGACTGATGACTACTCTCAAGTACCTAAGAGTTCTTTTGTTGTTTAAAACAGGATCTTGACAGGCGTGGTGGTGCACACCTTTAATCCCTGCGCTCAGGGAGGCAGAGGCAGGTGTATCTTTGTGAGTTTGAGCCCAGCCTGGTCTATAAAGCAAGTCCAGGACAGCCAAAGCTACAAAGAGAAACCCTGTCTCAAAACCAACCTACCAACCAACCAAATAAATAAAGACAGGATCTCATGTAGTCCATGATAGATATGACTACTCCATAACTCAGGCTAGCTTTAGATTCCTTACACTTATTCACAACCCACACCCTTCTGTAACTCCAGTTCTAGAGGCTCTAATACTCTTTATGGGCACGAGGTACACATACACATGCAGGCAAAACACTCATATACATAAAATAAAAATAAATATTTTTACCTTTTAAGAGCTAAGATTATGGCTCAAGGCTTATAAGAATTTTAAGGGGGCTGGAGAGACGGCTCAGAGGTTAAGAGGACTGGCTGCTCTTCCAGAAGACCTGGGTTCAATTCCCAGCACTCACATGGCAGTTCACAACTGTCTATAGCTCCAGTTCCAGATTGTCTGGTACCTTCACCAATATACATGCAGGGAAGACACCAATACTCATAAAATAAAAAAAGAATTTAAAAAGATCACACACATAGTCACACACATAGTACATGGCATGTACCACGAACTCAATGAAATTTCAATTTTTTACATGAGTAATCTCTCTCTCACTCAGTAGCGCAGAGGCCTGCCTTGATCTCATGGCAATTCTGTCTCAGCCTATTGAGTAGGCTAGATTACAAGTAGTAATTACAGGTAGTAGTTTTGGATTACAAGTAGTCTTTAGTCATCACTTTCTACCATCATAGCTGGCATTGTCTTCTTCCATCTGAGAGCTCCAACCCCCTGATTCCTATGTCCTGCCTACATTGTGGTTTTGGATTCACAACCACTCTGAGAGCCTGTCTGTCTGTGACCACCAGATCCCTACTTCTCTGAAGGATTTAGAGGAGGCAGGAACAAACAAACAAAAATCAAAACAAAACAGAGAGAGAAAATAAATATAAAATAGGCCTGACACCTTCAGACTCTCACCAACATTCCAGTTAGGGGAAGTTGACTGTCACCGAATGCTTGCTGGTACTGAATTTCCTGGGTAAGGACTTGAATTTGGCTGACATCAGAATCCTCCCCAAATACTGGGGGGATGAACCATATCTGCAGGTTAGGGATGGTGAGGGACATGGCTCTCTGCACTTCTTCCTGCCTCAGCCTCAGCCCATGCTCCCTTGACAATCATTGTTTCTTTGGGGACCAAGGGAACTAACTCATCAGCCCACTGATTTCATCTGGATCCACAGAGGACACCACACTTTTTGAAAATATGAATTGAGATTGAATATTTAAAAAAATAGGAGAGCTCAAAAAATTTCAAGTTAGCTGGGTTAAATGTAATCCTGGGCAGAATCTCTGTGAGTTCAAGGCCAACTTTGTCTATATTGTGAATTCTAGGCCATCCATGGCTATATAGTAAGATTCTGTATAAAAACGGCGACCAAACAAACAGAAAACCAGTGTGGTGGCACATGCCTGTAACCCTAGTGTTTGGGAGGTAGGAGGTAAGAGGACCAAGAATTCAAGGTTATCCTTGACTATATAGTGGGTTCAAGGACTAGGGTACTATGACAGCCTGTCTCAAAAACCCCAAACAAAACAAAAACTGGAAGAACTATCATACATCTTGGTCTTATGCCTGGCACTTGTTTTGCATAAGGTGTTAAGAGAAGGAACACAGCCCAGGGTGGGGGAGGGGTGCAGTGGCTCACACCTGTACTCCCAGCCCTGAAGAGGCCAGCCTGTTCTACAGAGCAAGAAGTTCCAGGACAGTCAACACTCCACAGAGAAACCTGTCTCAAAAAACCAAAACCAAACCAAACCAAACCAAACCAAACCAAACCAAACCAAACCAAACCAAACCAAACCAAACCAAAAAGAGATGGAACACAAAGTGGCTCCTAGGTTTGATGGACTGTGAACAGAGGTGGGAGGAGAATGGCTAGAAGAACACAGACAAATGAATAAGAAGTAGCAAAACACGAGCAGAAGAGCCAAGTATAATTATTGATTTTCTATTGTGGAAGTGTGTTTGGGGTCAGAGAGGAGACATGGGGGCAGTGGCTGAATTAAAGATTAGTTAGGTGTTTGAGGAAGAGTTGCTCTTGGTAACTTCCTAAGGGCTCTCTAGAGGGAGAGCACCAACAGGATATGTGGTTACGTATCCATATCACACACACATATTTATATCACACAGATATAGCTACATATCAAGAGGGAGACTGATTTTAAGGAATTGGTTTAAACAACACGTATTTATTGTGAATTTATTGGCAGTTCTGGAAGCTACACCAGTAATATCAGAGTGTTAGCAGGACTTCTTCCCAAGGTTTCTCTCACTTGTGCTTGGTGGCTTCCCAGCATCTTCACCTGCTCCTCTCTCTGTACCTTTGTACATCTTTTTGAAAGATGCCAAAACTGTAGGAAAACAAAACAAAACAAAAAACCAAAAAGTAGCCTTGGAACAGCCTATTCTCAAAGATAGTCCATTATGGGTCACAGAAACCAACTTCCTAAGGCTCAACCAGCATAAAGGTGCATCAGTGGATAAGGATATTTTGTGAAACTTTTGTTATGATGTAAACAAAACACTGCCATAGTTTGCAGGCACTGCAGCCTAGAGGGAAATTCTGGGACCCAGACTGAAGGGGAAGGCACAGCTGGTGGGAGATGAGGTGAGGGCCCATGTCTGATAGAAGCTTCCAGAAGTCAGCCTGGTGTCTCGGCAGATCAAAGGCAGGCGCTGCCTGCCTTTCTCACCTTCACTCAGCTGTTATCAGTGTGATCTTGGCTGATTAATCTGAGTCTCAGTTTTTCTATCTGAAAAGTGATGACAGCAAAATCTTCCTAGGGTTGGTGTGTCTGGCCGACTATGAATTACTCCTGGCTAGTGGCCCTGACTTATGTTACAGCAATATTGCATTAAAACACACACACAGACACACACACACACACAGACAAACACACACTCACTCCTGACAAAGAAGAAAAATGTAAAAAAGCCTCCTTTTGTGTTTAATTTAGGAATTTAATCGTGCTAATGCTGGACATACAGTGTGGTTTAGTTAGATGGGGAATTTTAAGCAGAAGAGACAGTGATGCTCTGAAAAGTTCCCAGATATTAGAGAATTCCAAACATTTGAGCTATCTGAGGAACAGGACATGCTGAGAGCAGTCTCTCCATCCAGAGACCTGTCTTAGGAGTGCTGGTAGATAAACAGGGGATATGACTTTCCTCTCACCCTTCAGGAGTGCAAGATTGCTCCTTGGCCTTGAACTAAGAGAGGCTGAAGCAGGAGGATTGCATTGAGTTTGCGGTCAGGCTGGGTTATATTGTGAATCTGAGGCCATTCAGAGTTGCACAGCAAGACCTTGTCTCAAAAACAAAACAAAGCATAGAAATACCCAATACTGTTCCTTGAGAGTCTCAGGCCTCTGAAGTGGCCTGACTGGAAAGGGAAGAAAAGCCTGAAGCTCAAGCCTTGGCGCGGGTTGCTCTGCCCCTCCCAGCCTGTGGGTGGGTAGGGCCAGAACCACCGTGGGAACTTTCCGCTTGAGAGTGTCTGATCCACACAAGGGTCTAGTTCTTTGGGCCTCACGCCCAGGTACACCGAAGGTGTAAGTTTTCTGGCTTTCAGTTGAGCTGAGTCAGCAGAGATTCCAGGCGTGGCGAGGGGGAGGGTTCGGGAAGGTAGCTCTGGTGCAGCGCTGGTCTAGGAAAGCTCTTCCCCACCTCCCCTGCCTGTGTATTGCATACATGTATAGGGGTGAGGCAGTGGTTTTCAGTTAAAAGATGCCTCCCCAAGATCAGCTTTCCAAGGACAGGGGCCATAATGAGACCCTTCATCAGTGTCAGCTGGGGTGGGGACCAAAAGAGTACAGATATCCCAGAGAGGAGGCCTTGCAGCTGAGGAGAATGCTGGCGGGGAGGACACTTTATCTCAAGGTAGTCACGATAGCACTGTCTGGGCTATCTCAACACTCCTCCACGTGCTGGGAGACTCCTTCCTGTGGACAAGATGGACAAGCAGATTCTTCTCCATGTCCAGCCCAAAGCTTCATCCTCAGACAATTGGAGCCACAGAAACTCAAGGCCATTTCCCCAGCCTTTCAACAAATATTTGTGGAGCAGCTCCCACGTGCCCGGTACTGGCTTTACTCCTTCCCTCTAGCGGCTTAACAAGGGGTGGGGCACCCGCTGAGGAGGTAACAGGGACTACGAGCAATAAAACCAGCAGTAAAGAGCAGCAACAAGACATTCTGGAAAGACACAAAACAAGTGAGGCAGGGGCTCGTCCTACGGTTGCCCCAGGGGACACCTGACACCAAATATTCCAGAGCACGAAAGGTGCTGAGTTCAGATCTTGTCACTGAGCTGGGGATGAGAAACTGAGATGGTGCATCGCGGATACTTGGGAAAACAGGAGAGGGGGGCGGGAAGAAAACCGGTGGTGGTAGACCCCACGCACCTCGAGGGCGCACTGAAGCGAGGCCAGGGCGGAAGGGCGGCGCGCGGGCGACAGGAGCCCCGTCGAGGCGGCAGCGGCGCGGAGGGGGTGGGGAGCGGGACCCACACGTGCGCTACGTGCTGCGCCGGCCGCCGCCTCCTCCCGGGCTGTTGGGGAGCCAGGCATGCCCCCCTCATCTGTGGCTCAGACCCCGAGCAAAGAAGGGGAGCGGGGCGACGGAGAGCGAGAGGGAACCCACAAGCCTGGGCTGCCCTGCACGGCGACCGGAAGGAGCAGGGCCAGCGGCTCTTACACCAGCGGCGGATTTAGGGCACAGGCTGCGCTCCCGGGGTGCAGGCCTGGGGAGGACCTCAGCCTGCTGGGGAGGCTTGAGGTCAGACAGCTGAGTGGGCCGGATGAAGACATCGATCCCTAGAGATGTTCCTAAAGGCTCTCCAGCACTCATGGGGTGGTTTGGGGGACGGAGTCCGGGGCGGAGGCGGAGTGTTGTCCAAGAGTAAGGAGGGGGGTTCTTGGAGACGTGGCACTCGGAGCGGGCTCGGTTCTACTCGGGCCGCCGGGGCTACGGCCCCGCTTTCCCCAGGAACCTGGCGCAGTGACTCCGCCCGGCCTCGCTCCCAGCCCTCTGGGAACCGGAGAGCCGGCAACTCCAGGCCGGGGTTACCGAGGTCCGGCCTCTGGGGCGTCCAGCCGGCCCCGCACTAGACAATGCGGACCGGGCCCCGCCCCCGGAGGCTGATGCGGCTCGGGCCGCGGCCAATCATCGCCTGTGGCTAGGCTCTTTAAAAAAAGAAGAGCCGGCCGCGGTGTGGCTGTCAGCTGGGGAGAGATCCCTCCGCCCATGTAAACACACATCATAAAGGGCAAGGGGAAGCGTCTTCTGTAGGGCGGGGGAGCTGTTGCCTCAGTGGAGATCCTCTCAGCCCCTAGGTTTTCTTTGCTGGCTTGGCAACCGCCGGCTTCCTCAGCGTCTCTTTGGGTCGGTGTGGTGCCAAACAGCTGCTGCTTCATCTGAGAGCAGTAGTGTCTCATCATTTCGGATCACTACCGGAAATGGAGAAAGCAGGACTAGTAGACCTTGAAAGTTGGGAGTGAGATACCTAGTCCATAGACAACTGAGATTTTCCCCTAAACTCGTACCCTTCAGTTACTTAGCCACAATTCATGTGTATCTAGAAGTCTCAAAGTTATAACCTACTTGGTTTGTAAGATGCCAACATCAAGGGTGAAAGTCCTGCACTCTCCCAACGCAGAGAATGTGACAGGAAATCAACTCCAGGAAGACCCTCAACTGCACACAAGCATGCAACATCCAGGGCCAAGAGCAACAATAAAAGATTTCCCTCAGTCAACATGATGGATCATCTGAAATTTCAGCCTTTGGGAATGAGGTCAGGCTGGGCTCCATTGTGAACTTCAGGCCAGTTTTGGCTATAAGTATGCAATCCTGTCTCAATTTTCCCCCTCTTCAGTATATTATCATGAAAAACAAGGGGGCAAATTCTTTGATACCTTTTACCTAGATTTCCCCACAATTTGTGCCACCTATCTTACAATGATGATTTAAAAAAAAATAGGTTGCTACCTGCTTCTTTTGGTTCCATCTCATGTGTAGGTAGGAGCACGAAAAGGCTTATTTAGGCTCCCACACCCTGGGAAGCTAAGAAAAGGTTTGCTTTCTCTAGGAATTACTGAACTGTTTTGGAGACCAGGTATCTCTAGGAAGTTCGTTAAAGAACGAGGATGTCTCCCTTTATTGAAATATGTATTTTGTATTTTCGTATTTTAAAAATACTTTAAAAATTTTATTTATGTGGTCTGGAGAGATGCTCACTCACTGTTCTTCCAAAGGTCCTGTGTTCAATTCCCAACCACATGGTGGCTCATAACCATCTATAGTAAGATCTGGTGTGCAGGCAGAATGTTGTATAAATAATAAATCTTTAAAATTTTTTTTTGCATGTATGTGTATATGTGTGGGTTGCCTGTAGAGGCCAGAAGAGATCAGATTTCCTGAAGCTGGAATGAGGAGGCAGTTGTGAGGTGATGGGATCTGGAAACTCCTTTTATGTCTTCTAAGGCAGAAGCAAAATGTCCTTAGCCAGCTGAGCCATCTCTCTAGGTTCCTTGTTTTTTGATGCAGAAACCCATTATGTAGATATGGCTGGCCTGGAACTTGGTGTAGACCAAGCTGGCTTCAGCCACCTAAGTGTTGGGTTAAAGGCCTGTTGCCACCACACCTAGCTTCTTCCTTTTTTTTAAAGCATAGTTTGTGTGTGACGGGATACATATGTAATCCCAGCACCTAAGAGATAAAGGCAGGAGGATCAGGAAGATCAAAGCGATCTTTGGCTACATAGAGTGCCTACAGAGTGAGTTCCAAGACAGTCAGGGCTATGGAGAAACCTTGTCTGGAAAAACCAAAAACCAGCTGGGTGTGGTGATCCCACCACTCTTGGAGGCAGAAGCAGGCATAGCTCTATGAGTTCGAGGCCAGCCTGGTCTACAAAGTGAGTCCAGGACAGCTAAGGCTAAACAGGGAAACTCTGTCTAGAAAAAACAAAATACAAACAAAACAACAAAAGAAAAAGAAAGCCCAACAACCCCAATCCCCCAAAACCCCAATGCTATGAGAGATCTTTTTCTTCCAGGCTAATCTGAAGATCGTCTCTGGATCCATGGATCCCTCTTTACAGAGAGACAGTGGCAAATAGTGCTTCCATGAGTTCGGTTGCTTTCTGGATTAAAGAAATAATCATTTCAGTATTGAAGTTCTACTATCACCTTCTTTTGACTTTTTCTGGGGGCGATTCCCCATTTTTGTATTTCATAGTTCCTTTTGGCACTTCATTGCTTAGTTTGAAACATTAGGATCATATCTCTACTTCTGATCTCTTTCCTTCAGTGTTCCTTTTAGGCTGTTGGAAATCTGCTGTCTGTTCCGGAGACATCTCTAACTCAACCTATTGGTGTGAATACATCTTCTCTAGAATGGCATAATCTGGATACTTGTCCCAGCAATGCCAATTGGCCAGCATCTACTCAGACAGATGTCAGACCCTCAGTATGCTATCCTATGATCCCTTCCTAGTTTAACTTTTATTTCCTACAATTTCTTCCCCTCCCCCCCATCAGTAGTTGCTGATTTTATTTAGGCCCCATCATTTCTTGACTGGATTATCTCAAGATTCTTTTGCTCAAGTCCAACCTTGTCATGTCTGTAGACTTCTGTGCAACACCCCCCTTTCCAACAAATAGTCTGAACTGTTGGATTTGGGCAAATACTTCAGCACCTCACAGACCATAAACAATCCCACAACGCACTTGCGCTTAACACAGTTAAGCAAAGCAAGGGCTTGAAGTGTCTTTACTATCCTCATTACTATCGTTTGCACCTACCCTTGCTGTTCCTGTGATCAAGCTCTTTCCCTAACTGGAGAATCCTCCAATTCCAATACTCTTGTCTCTCGGTTTTTTCCTATAGTAAATCCTTCGTGACAAAGTGTATGACGTGATTAAATGATCGATTATAGATCTGTTCGCTCTACTAGACTGTTAACTTCTTGAGAGCAAGAATTCTGAAACTTCAGTGGTCAACGGAACCATTAAGGATAAAATCCATCCGGGCGGAAGGACCCTGCCCCCCCCCCCGTTAGGGGGCGGGGCGAGACCTGGCTCGGGGTAGCAGTGGGGACTTTTTTCCTCGCCGTGGCGGCGGAGGCGCACGGCGTGGGGTAGCGGCGAGACGTCGTCGTCGGAAGGCTGAAAAAGCCCTAGGTGCTGCCGTTGCTAGTAGAAGTCGGACTTGTCGCCCGAGCTGTGCGTGTGCACGGGTTTCGGACGGAGCGGAGCTCGCTGCCTCTGTCGCGGAGCCTGCCCCCTGCTCGCCCCTGCCCAAGTCGCGGTGATGGAGCCGGCCACCGCGCTGCCCCCAGGCCCGCGCTTGGCGCTGCCCCTCGGGGGCCCGGGCCCGCTGGGTGAGTTTCTGCCTCCCCCCGAGTGTCCGGTCTTCGAGCCCAGCTGGGAAGAGTTCGCGGACCCCTTCGCCTTCATCCACAAGATCCGGCCCATCGCCGAGCAGACTGGGATCTGTAAGGTGCGGCCGCCGCCGGTGAGTCAGCCAGCACCCCGGATCCTGCTCGCGGCTTGGGGGGGAGGGAGCGAGGACGCGCGGCCCGGGAGGCCCGAGGCGCGGGGGCGGGGAGCGGTCGCCCCGCGGGCCCGGCCAACTTTGGTGTCGCTCCGAGGGTGGGAGTTGCGGCGACGGGGGGCAAGGCGCGGGGGCCCGTCCCGGGTGGGATGCGGGCTGTGAGGACGGCGGGCTCCGGCAGGGCGGCCCGGGGGCCGGTGGCGGCGGCCCCCGGGGGCCGGGGCTCTGCGTGGCCGGGCTGCGGTGCGGGCTGGAGCGGTGGCAGGCGCCGGGGTGGCCGCTGGGGAGCCCTCCCGGCCCGGCCGAGGCGCGGGCGCGGAGGCAGGGCTCTGGGCCCGCACGGCTCGGCGGCTGGTCCCTGCCTCCTCCCCGGGGTGCGGGGGTGTGTGATGGGTGGGGGTGGGGGGACTTGCGAGTTGTCGTGTGAGGAGGAAAGTTTTCAATATGGCGGCGGGAGCCCCTGGTCCTTTGTGTGGCGGCGGCGTCGGCCCGGAGCTGCCCTCACCTGAGCGCCCCACCCTCCGGACCCGGGTCCCCACCACCACCTGGTCCCTGGGCCCTCAGGAGTCCCCGGGCCGAGCCGGGGCGGGGGGCGGCGGGCGCCGCTGGGGGCGGGGAGGAGCCGGGGGTCCGGCCTGGGGCGGCTGTGTGGCCGGGGGCGCAGGGGTCGGGGGCGCACTTTGGGGACTGTGGGTGCGAGACAGCGCCGTCGCCCCGACGGACGCTCCCGCACGGACTTCGGGACGGACCGCGCCGCTCCCGGGGGAGGCCTGGCTGGGGCTGAGGTGGAGAGGCCGTGCGTCTAGGGGAGATGTCAGGCGGCCTCCTGGCGATTTCTCCCTGGTCCCTAGCCCTCCCTACTCGCCCCTCCAGCGGTGGCACTGGTGCCTCGAGCTTGGGGGGCTGTGAGGGGTGGGGTGTCCCCGAAGACAGCCCTAACGGCAGCAACGTCCGCGGAGAGCCCGGCCCACTCCTTCCCTGTCCGTGCGTCCCTCCTCTCCCCCCCCCCCCGCAGCCGGAACTGGATGCGCTGCGACACCCCAGGTTTTTCGCCTACCTTTTGGGATGGCCTGAGTCTGAGTTGGCCTAAACGACCGTTGGACCGGCCGGGACGGTTGGAAAGGTTTAACTGCCTTGCCTGCCGTTGAAGAAATTTCTGTCTTTACCCCCTGCTCCCGCACAAGTGGAAGGCGACACCCCCACCCCCACCTCCACCCCCCACCCCCCATCCCTTTCTCCCATAAACTTACTCTTTGTAATGGGCATTTGGTTTGCGGGATTGTATATGTAGCCATTCTGTTCCAGAAAAGCTGAGAGATCCCTGAACAAGCCTTATCCTTCCACCGCCGCCCCCTTCCCCCCGGAAAAATTAAAACACAGACACCATATTTTAGTTTCTCTTGAACAACTTTGAAAACAGAAATGAAATGAATGCTTCAGAAAATAACTGGTCCGGTCAACTAGTATGGGGGAAATGTTTGGAAATAGATTGATTTCTCCTGGTGAAGTGGGCAGGGTCGATTGTTGTAGCTTAAAGGAAGGTCCGTTTCTGTTACTGTAGAAGTAACAGCAGGCCTGCAAAAGTTACGCCCTTGCCTGGTTAAACCTAAGGTTTTAATTTCGAAGACTAGACCATGTTTCAAACATTGAACGATTTAGCTTTATCCTAATGTATCAGGAAAGATGAATATGAATATTAGATGTTTGTATTAATGGGATTTTATTCAGAAATTAGGAAACTTGACTAAGTGACTAGAAACCAAAATATAAGAGGAGTTGGATTCCTGTGAGTTGTCCTCCATGTTGGCATTGTGGCATTGTAGAGCTGGGGTAAGTCCTTTATCTTACCTCCTTTGCCTTTTATAGAGCTATTTTCTTCGAAAAACAGTGTTGCTCTAGTTAGGTTTGGCTACACGTTTCCTCATGTGGACCAGCAGATTAGTGGCAGTCTTAGGATTTGTGTTCTGTTTTGCTTTTTGCCATTCTGAATGTCACGCATGATGGCCACCATTTTATATTGAGAATACTATATACTACAGCCTGAGAGGAAAGGGGTAAAGAGGAAGAAATAATCTACAAACATAACTAGTGCTGTTTGGAGCCCTCCTTTGTGTGGAGGGGACTTGCTTCCTCCTTTGTTTAACAAACTCCTATGCCAATGTGCAAGAGTTTGCTAGTATTAGCTGTTGATATAACCACAAAAAAGAAAATCCAGAAGTTGTAGCTCTTGAATAGAGGGGTCCTGGAACAAAGGCTTCTTAAGAGACATAAACAGTCTTTGTTTAGGAAATGTTTTGTGTTAGGAAAGCTGGGAACAAGTGGTTTGATATAGTTGAAAGGTGGCAACAGAATAAACCCTTAAGAAATACGAAATATTTGCCATGGTGTAGCTTTATAATGTTTGTGTCTCTAGATCATTTCTGTTGAGTTTTTGGAACCCTAGTGGCTAAATTTAAAGGGAGATGTGGTATACTTGTAGTAGGTAAGGGAGAATTCTAAGAGCAGTTCTATTTCTCTTTTGTTCTTAGCTTTGTATCTTTTAGAGAGCTTCAGTGTGTACCTGCTTTCTTAGGGTCTTAGGCTGCTTGGCTTGTGAAAACTTAGAGTGTTTACATTATTTTGTATATGAGTGCATAAAAGTTGACAGAAATTTGTGAAAATCTGGTAAGGTAATGTGATCAAAATGAGTCAAGACTATATGCAAACTTGAAGTTTAAAGACAGTGTAAAACCTTATTTCAAAGAAGTAAAAGGGATAGCTAAACTTATTTTCTGAGGTGAGGCCTTTGAACATTAAACTTAATTTTATTTGTTTTTTATTTTCCTTAAAATGCAAGTATTTCTCCAAGTGCTTAGATGTTTAAGTGAAAATGTTATTTTCACTTTGTAATATTTGGAGTTGAGTATTTTAAGGAGTATTAATACTGGTCAGAAAGTTGGCTGTTTAGTAAAAATCTTTTTGACTCTCTTATTTGATAATGTATTTGATATGTTAGTAACTTTATTGCTTTCAGATATCTAACATGGCTACAGTTAGGCAGATTCCACAAATTTCTTTTTTGGCAATGACCAAAAGTCAGAGGTTTAAATCCAACCACAGATGGCACAATAAATGCTATTTTATTTTTAACTTCCTTTGGTTGTCTGTTTGAAACCTTCGTCTACATTTTTATAGCTATGAAGAGTAAGACTGTTGTAATTCAGTAAGCGTCTTTGAGTTAATTCCACCCTTGGGGAACAAGGAGGAGGTTAAAATACCTTTTTTTTTTTTTTTTGTAAGAAGTGTTAATGACAACAGAGCTTGTGGAGGGTGGAGGGAGTGTCTCATTGCAGCTTGGCTAGCCTTGAACTAGCCAAAAGCTGGGATCTGCTGGGATTAAAGGTGTGTGCCACCATACCTGGCCCCCTCTACCCCCCCCCCCAAGACGGTTTCTCTGTTGTAGCTATGGCTCTTCTGAAACTAAGAGATCCACCTGCCTCTGCCTCCCTAGTGTGGATTAAAGGTGTGTGCCACCTTAAAGGTGTGTGCCCAGCTTTTTTTTTTCCCAACCATTTTATTAAGCTGGTGAGGTGCCTCACACCTTTAATCCCAGCACCCTGGGAGGCAGAGGCAGGCGGATCCGTGTGCATTTGAGGCCAGCCTGGTCCAGGGCAGCCAGGGCTACACACAGATAAGCAAAAACAAACAACCTCCCCCCCCCCCCAAAAGCGCCCATTTTATTTGTTTGTGTGTATATTTGCATACATGTACTCATGATATACTACAGTGCAGGTATGGAGATAAGACAATTTGTAGAAGTCTGGTCCCCTACCATGTGGGTTCTGAGGTCAAATTCATCAAAATGCTTGCTTGTTTAATTTAAAGGGCAGTAAAAGTCAAGGATGTTTGAAATACAGGAATAATAGGTAGGCAGAAATTTGTCAAAATGGGAAACTTTCCTTTAGAGGGTTTAACATGTACATATGCATACATATATATATATATATATATATAAATATATATATAATCTGATATCTGGTTTATGTGCAATAATGGGATATCTTGTAGACTTGTCACCTTTTTGGTTTTGTTCAGATTTATTTTTACTTCATGTTTTGCCTGCCTGTGTGCATGTGACCTTGGGCATGCTTTTTGTCCACAGAGGCTGGAAGAGGGCATTGTATCTCCTGGAACTGAATTTTGAGAGGGTATACTCTGTCATCTAGGTGTGGGAACCAAACCTAGGCCCTTTGCAGCCAGCAAGTGCCCTTAGCTACTGAACCATTTTTGAAGCCACCATTGCTGTCCTAATTGGTCCACATTAGGATTTACAGAGAAAAATAAGTGAGGGTTTACTGTGGTGGCATACCGTTAGTGTCTGCACTCGGGAGGCAGAGGCAGGCAGTTCTCAGCCTAATCTATTTAACAGTTCCAGGTCAGCCAGGACTACACAGAAAGACCTTGCCCAGAAACGAAACAAAAGGCTGAAGAGGTGGCTCAGACTAAGAACACTTGTTGCTCTTCCTGAAGACCCAGGTTGGATTCCCAGCGCTCACGTGGTGGCTTACAAGCATCCATAAATCCAGTTCCACGGGATCTGAGGTTGCCTTCTGACCTCTACAGGCATAGGCATATGCCTATATGCTGTTCAAATAAATATACATGCAAGCAAACAACACATAAATCTTAAACATTTAAGGGATGAAGAAGTGGCTCTGTGATTAAGAGTTATTTACTATGCAAACATGAGGACTGGCATTCCTATCCAAATATCCATATAACAAATAACATATATATAAAATAACATATAACTGTAGAGGCCAGAGGGCAATTTTCAGGAGCTGTTTTCTCGTTCTGTTTTGTTGTGGAGCCAGGTGCTGTTTCTGCCAGGTGTACTGGCTAGCTAGCTAGAAAGCTTCAGAGTGCTGGGATGGGAGAACAGATGCATGCCACATCTGTTTTTTGATAGGGGTCCCAGGGACCAACCTCAGATTGTTAGGCTTGTGCAGCAAGTGTTTTCACCCACTGTGCCATCTCACCATCCCCTAATTACAAAAAGTTACAAGTATAGGAATTAGTTCCTGTAGCTATTTCTAGATAAAAGCAGAAAGAACAACAGTCTTGGAATGAGGACCAAACCAGTTGTAGAGACCATCTGGGCTTGGCTTTTGTCCTGTTGCAGTTATAGGTAATATTGGAGCAATTCAGAATGAGCTTTCTAGTATTTAATGAGTGATGGTCACTTTTCCGTTAGTGTGGGGTAACGTTTTTGAGTTTTACCCAGTGCTTTTGTTGCCTTTTTACAGTTTTGGGAACTTGTAAAGAAACAAACCTTAGCAGGTAGAGGTATGGGTAGTAGGTGGAGGGCATTTCCTGTCTGCCTTGTTCCATTGCTAGAACTGGCCATATTTTAGCTCAAATATGTCACACTGACCCTTTTGAGTCAGGAGGGCTCAGGAAAGAGAATGAAGTACCTTTCTGAGGTGTTGGTTAGGTTGTTAGGTAACTAACAGGATAGTAGTTTAGCTTTCAGCATTGATAGTGTAATTGCTGTGAGAAAAATTGCTGGTTAGCATTTTATATATATATATATATATATATATATTTTTTTTTTTTTTTTTCCTCCTGTGGTACTGAGGATGAAACAAGGCCTTGTTCCTATCAGGCAAGTTCTTTAAGCACTGAGGGCTATGTATCCACAGTCCTTTTTTTTTTTTTTTTTTTTTTTTCCTTCTCTTTGTAGCCCTAACTGTCTTGGACTTGCTTTGAGACCAGACTTTTGAGCCTCAAACTCAGTGATCTGCCTCCTTCTTCCCTGAGTGCTGGGATTAAGGTACGTGCCACCATGCCTGGCTGGGTTTTGATATGTTGTTTTGTTTTTGTTTTTGCAAGAGGGTTTCTCTGTGTAGCCCTGGCTGTCGTGGAACTTGCTCTGTAGACCAGGCTGGCCTCCAACTGACAAAGATTAACTTGTCTGCCTCCCTCGTTCTTGCCCCACCACTGCACTGCCTAGTAGATTTGATGTTTTTATCAGAGTAGCTCAGGCTACCCTCAAACTCAGTGTTTATCACCATACTGGGCAAACATTCCCTTTAATTTTAATTTTAAATTAGATTGTATGCCACCCATGATGATGCATGTCTGTAATCCTAGCATTTAAGGCAAGAGGGTATGATTGGGTAAGGCCAGGTGCTAATCTCTTAAAAATCTGTTTCTTCCAAGAAATATTTTGTAGGGATAAAAATTTATCAAACTGAGGATAAGCATGTGTTGTGTGTATTTATTCTTAGAAGTCAGCTTATTATGTGAAAGGGAGGAGCCATTTTAGAAGTTTTTAAAGGTGCCTAGAGTTGCTTTTCTGTTTTTGTGAGTCTGTATTTATATTCACTTGTGTAAATGAGGGGGTGCGCAATTCACATCTCCTGCTTGAGCAGGTCAGAGAGTAACCTTGAATATTGGTCCTTGCTTCTTTTTTGTTTGAGACAGTCTCTTTATCCCCTTGTATGTCAGGCTTCCGAGTCTTCACACTTCTGGGAATTCTGTCTCTCCTTCCCATCTTCCCATAGAAACACTGGAATTATGTATGGATACTGTCTCCATGTTTTTGATTTTGCCTGGGTTCTGAGGATTCGAATTAAAATCTTCATGTTTGTGTAGCAAGCATTTTTACCTACTGAGCTAGCCCTAGTATTTTTTAATCTGATTGCATCATGACCTTGGATAAAGTGTGTTTACTCCAATGTGTATACCTTCTCATCCGGCTCTAAAGGGATCTGACACTGACCTAGGGCTACTGTCTAGATTAATTAATGGATTGCAGGAGCTTAATCTTAGGTTTCTTTTTTATTTTTATTTTTTCTCTTCCCTTGCCCATTGCTAAGAAAAGTCTGGGAACAGATGAAGCAAGATGAAACCCATTTTCCTGCAGTAAAGAGTTAGCTTTTTTTTTTTTTTTTTTAAATGGAACTTTGGAAAGGCAAAAACCCAACATCAAAACTAGAACAAGAACTTGGCATGGTGATGCATGTCTGTAATCCAGCATTAGTTTAGAGGCAGGTGGGTCAGTTAGGTTGGCCTGGGTTATGTAATGAGTTCTAGGTTAGTTTAGTTTTAGAAATGTGTAAGATCTTAAAACCTCATCTCCAACCCCCCAACCCTAGAATATACCTGGGTGTGATAGCTTATTCCCAGCATTCAGGAAGCAGACAGAATCATGAGTTCAAGGCCAACCCAAGTTACATAGTGAAAACTTGTTTAAAAAACTCAAACTAGGATTAGGCAGTGGTTGTGCACACCTTTAATCCTTGCACTTGGGAGACAGAGTCAAGCAGATCTCAGAGGTCCAGAACAGCCAGGGCTGTGTTACACAGAGAAACTGTTCTGTTTGAAGGAACAAACACCTCCACCACCCCCAGCAAACAAACCCAAACCAGGGGCTACTAGACTATGAAAGGTTAACTGAAGGTGGATAGCCATGGGGAAATCATCGTTCATGGTAAGACTTTTCAGTGATGTGTCTGTTTGGGGGCCATCTGCACTGATATAAGTAATCCCTCAACCATTCTCCTGTAAGCCCAATAAACTCACTGAAAGAAAACTCACACAGAGAGTTCCCCAGGACTGTATATATGTAACAAATATAAACCTTATTTTTATTTATTCATTTAAGTGGGGCTCATGTAATCAAAGTATTCATGAACTTTATGTCCCAGATATTGGATTATAGCTATGCATTAGCATAATCTTGTTCTCAACATTCCATAGTTGTCCCTAGTTCTTTGTCTAGGGTTGAGATCCCATGAGATTTTCTTCTTTCATGTTAGCATGTCTTGGTGTCAGTGTTTAGGCAGCCATGTTGATGAGTCTTTATGGGTTTAACTTCTCTGACATTTCTAAGAGAAGATCATATCAAACTTCCTATTCCTCTGACTTGTAAGAGGTTTTCTATCTCCTCTTACTATAATTCCTGAACCTTTTGTTGTAGATGCATCAGTTGGAGCTGGGTACCACACTTGTTATCTTGTGTAGTTTTGTGTAATGGTCTCTGTTGAAGTTTCTTTGAAAGGGTGAAACCTACAATTATCTGTTGGCTTTTTATTAAGGTCCCGTGAGACAGTGACATATATCCTATAGTTTGAAATCGTGAAACATGATTTTATTCTCATCATGTAATGCCAGAAACAAAGAACAAATCCCTGTTAAAACCCATAATTTAGTTTTCTGTATGGTTATACAGCTCATCATTTAGTGATATTTAAACCAGATGGCAACTTTTTTTTTTTCCCAAGCTATATTTGAAGGTAAAAGGCAGAAAGAGTAGGTGCTTTCTCTTAGCATCTGTACTCTAATACTTTATGTTGTAAGGCAAGACATGAGAGTAGAGAATGAAAAAAGTGTGTATAGAATTTTTGATATATAACCTCTAGTTTGTCAGTGTTATAAAGTTTTATTTACTTATACATATGAGCACTCAATTTGCATGTATGCCTGCCTAACAGAAGAGGGCATCAGATCCCATAGATGGCATAGATGGTTGTCAGCCACCATGTGGTTTCTGGGAATTGAACTTAGGACCTCTGGAAGAGTAGACTGCGCTCTTACCGCCGAGCCATCTCTCCAGCCCCTCACCTCTATTTTGAATTGCCACGTCTGCTTTTTCTTTTTCTTTCTTTCTTTTTTTTTTTTTTAATCACAGAGGACTTCCGTGTCAAAGTTCCCTCACCTCTATTTTGTAAAATTCAAAGTATTTAAGATTTTCCCTCTCCTTGAGGCACTCATCCACTATTATGATGCATTTTGGATAAATGGAGAATAGTCACCAGATTTTCCAGTGGGAGGATAGCTTCAGTGTAGAGATTGTTGGGTTTGGTCTTTATTTTCTTAATTATATTTGGATTGTATTCATTCTCTTGGTTCTTGTATTACTGCTTTATTGCCCATTGTTGTATTTCTTCACATAATCTGTTTGTGAAATATGTCTTTGATGTACATAATAGATAAAATTGTTCATTTGTTGTTGTTGTTTTGGTTTTTGAGACAGGGTTTTTCTGTGTAGCCTTGGCTGTCCTGGACTCACTTTGTAGAGCAGGCTGGCCCCAAACTCACACAGAGATTAATTTTTCTATAGCCAAGGCTGGCTTCAAACTCAGCTTCATGCCTCACCATACCAAGTGCTGGGAGTTACAGGAGTATGCCATTGTGTACAACTCTCTAACAGTGTTAATAAATGTAGCTTTTCCTTCTGGTTTCTGAAGCGTGAATACAGGGAAATCAATAAAAATAGTAAGCTACCCGTATACAATGTCAGAGCATCATTTTATAGTTTTAGGGAACCCTGGCTGGCCTTGAATTCTAGCAGAGGGTGACCTGGAGCTCCTGAATCTCCTGCTGCCAAGTGTGTGTTTGTGTACATATGATAGACTAACTTTTGGGAATTGGTTCTCTTTCCACCTGTAGGTCAACTCAGTTTGTTAGACTTGATGGCTAGTGCCTTTATCCATTGCGACACCTTTTATAGAGCATAACTTGTTGATGCCAAGCAGCCATTTAAATGATGGCCAGTTTATCTGGCTGCAATTTTTTTTCTTTTTTTTTTTAAATTTTTTTATTTCTGTGTGTGAGTGTTTTAATATCTGTGTACCATTTGTGTGCTTGGTGCCTTTGGAAGTCAGAAGAGAGCATCAGATCCCCTCTGTGTTTATACGTAGGTGCTGGAATTGAACCTGGGTCCTTTAGAAGAGCAGGTTGTGCTTTTAACTGCTGAGCTACCTCTCCGCTTCCTCTCCCACCCCAGCCAATTTTTTTCATATTTTAGAGTAATAAAAGTTACTTTGGATCTGGGTGTGGTGGTTCACCCCTGTAATTCCAGCACTCAGGGAGACAGAGGCAGGCTGATTTACAAAGCAAGGGCAGGACAGCCAAGGCTACACAGGGAAACCCTGTCTCAAAACCAAAAGAAAACATAAAACTAAAACCAAGTTATTTTGAAATGCAGCAGTACATGTGAATGAATGAAGTGTAAAGCAGTAGACAATGCTACACAACAATGACTACAGTATTTAACAGTATGGTTTAAGGTGTTGTGGGATGAAAAGGTAAAGGCCCACTTACAATCTTTAATTGATCATCGTATTACATCCTTTCACATGAAAACTTACATGAGGATAAGTCAGGAGGATGGTAAGTTCCAGGTAGAAACAGGAAACTGTCTCAGAAAAAAGAACAAAAAATTGTAAAAAGCAAGAAGCCTTTGATTGCCTTGGTATATTTGTGCTGCTATAACAAAATATTTGATAAGGATCCTTTATAAGAAGTAATAAAAATTCTTCTTTAATTTGTCAAGTCTGGCAAGTGCATATTAGGCTCTCTTCTAGGTTTCATATCTTAGAAGGGCTAGCTAGGTCTCTGCATACAAGTTAGGATACTTGAATGCTGTGTGCTCCTTTGGAAGAGTAGTAGAAGGAGACCTAAGTCTTTATTCTCTTTAGAGACCATAAGTCTCTAAATCTACAAGCAGGCTCTGACATCATAATTTAACCCCCTCTCAATGACCCCACATCTAAATATTATTACATCGATTATTAAGTTTCAACACATGAATGCTCAGAGGGGCACAGGCATGGAAACTCCAGCAGTCAGAACTCTATTACGGAGCTGGGTCAAGATGCTCACCTAGGTTGTGTGTTTGATCCTCAACATACTTTAAGGTTTGAGTGGTGGTATAGACCTTTAAATCACATCATTCTTGGAGATAAAGGCAGGATGATTACACATTTGAGGCCAATTTGTGCTAGGACCCTGCCTCAAAAACAAACAAACAAAAATGTATATGTAATATGTTGAGTAGACTGATAATTTGCCTTTTGTAGATGTTAGGACGACCGAGAATTCCCAGTCCCTTCCAGTTCAGGTTTAAGTTCAGTACTATTGGGGATTACACATGTTTATCCAAAGTAATTGTTTCTATCCTTAATGTTACATAGCAGGGCTAAGTATCTGTTAGTAAATGTGTTGCATCTAGTGAAATATGGTTTACTGTTTATCCTTTATAACTACGATTTTAAATGTGTCTGTAGTATATGCCCTGTGGACAAGAGTACAACTGTCTTTTATTTATTTTTAATGATTCATTTATTTTTACTTTATGTGCATTGATGTTTCTTTGTGTAACCCAGATTGTTTTGGAACTCATTCTGTAGACCAGGTTGGCCTCAAACACAGAGATCCTTCTGCCTCTGCCTCCCAAATGCTAGGATTAAAGGCCTGTGCCACTACCACCTAGCAAAATGAGCTTTTTAAAATTTGTGTACATGAAATGCCTTCCCCTAAGGCAGAGTTTGAGAGGTCAGCATTGGAGGTGAGGAAGACAAGATTTTTATGGGGGATGGCAGGTAAAATGGGTGGGGTTACAGGAGCAGAACATAAGCATAACAAGTTAGTCATAACCTCGTGAGACAAAGACATGATTGCAAGATAGGCATAAGGTAGTCATAATAACAAGGCAGTCATAACAACCTTTTGAAACAAAGGTAGATTTGCAAGATGGTTATAAACAACTTTTTGAAACCAAGACATGATCCCCATTTCTGGAACAGGCAGTCCAGAGCCATTTGTAGTTAAGGTTACAGGTGGGGCATTGTCCAATCCTTGAGAAACAGATTTAATCATAAACAGGTGTGAACCTTGTTTGTCTTTACTGTAAGATGGCTTTTAGACCCAAGATGGAGGCAGGCTGGTTCTTTGAGAACAACTATCAGGAGTGAGTTCTACTTTGTTGACATGGGTCTCTCGTTTTTTTCCTGCATTGTATTCCAGGCTAACTCACCTGAGAATATGGTAAATTCCCCTGTCTCTTCCTCCCGCCTCTCTGTAAGGATGCTAGGATCACAAATGTGCTACCTCCTCCTTACCTTACCTGGTGAACTACATTGCTACATATCTGAATCACTTCCCCCCCCCCCCTTTTTTTCTTTTTTCTTTTTCAAGATACGGTTTCTCTGTGTCGCCTTGGCTGTCCTAGACCAGGCCTCACAGAGATCTGCTTGCCTTTGCCTCCCTGAGTGCTGGGGTTAAAGCTGTGTGTCACTATGCCTGGCTCTTTCTTTTTGCTTGTTTGTTTTTGTTTGTTTGTTTGTTTTCTTTTTGGAGGTAGTGCTGTACTCTGTAGCTCAAATGGCCTTGAAGTGCTGATTCTTATACTTCAGTTCCCCAGTGATAGTTACATGAACATAGCAGCAGCTTACGTGTTACAGCTCTGTTGCTGAGACAGGTTCTCACGAAGCTAAAGCTGACCTGAAACTCCCCTGTGTTGCAGAGGTTGGTATTCCTTTTACCTTCCCAGTGCTGGGATTGCAGACATGTGCCACTACTCCTGGTTTTATTTTATTTTTAAATAGCTTTATTTATTTTATGTCTTGAGTGTTCTGCTTGCATGGTGGTAGAAACAGCTGTGGTCCTCTGCAACAGCAGAGAGTGCTCTTAACTACCAAGCCTTCTCCCAGCCTCCTGAGCTTTAATTTGAGAAAATGTTTTGTGCCTTGGAATTTATTTTGAGAAAGGGGCTTACTGTGTAGCCTAGGCTAACCTTGAACCTAGATCCTTTTGCCTTGGGCTTTTGAGTGTTAGAATTACAGTACTCCTACTCCAGACTTGAATATACATGTTAGTGCTGTACTGTCATTGTTATGTGTGTGCAGATGCTCACATGCGAAACAGCGTGTCAATGGAAATCAGAAAAAAACTTTTGGGAATTGGTTTTCTTTCACTGTAGGATCAGACTCAGGTGATCAGGCTTGCATAACAAGGACCCACCTTACTTTACGGGCCCTGGAATTTTTTTCTTTTTTCCTCTCTCCAAGACAGGGTTTCACTATGTAGACCACAATTAGCCTCTAACTCTACCTGCCTCTACCTTCCAAGTGCTGAGATTGGTATGTGCCACTACACCTGACTGGAATTTGGTACCTTTAATTCAACTGTTGAAAGTCTACAAATGAAACTGATCTGGTAGTGCACAGATGTGATGACCAGCAAGAGGAAGTCAGGCTACATATAAGACCCAGGCTCACAAAACAGAGGCAAAACAAATATCCTTCTGGGCCTAGTAAAAATGTATTCTCTATTTATTATCTCTTGTTTTGTTTTTTGTATAAAAAATATGTGTATGCTGGGTTCACTTTACATGAACAAGTTCACAGGAAAGCAGAAACCAGAACTGGATGTATGTTAGGGTGTCTTCTTATTTCTCTTTGCCTTAGGACCCTGGACACGCTCTCTCACTGAGCCAGAAGAGCTGGCCTTTCCAGCTAGGCGGGCTTGTCAGGGAGCTCTGCTGATCTGTCTCTTCATGCTGTCTAAAATCATGCCTGCCTTTTTATGTGGGTGCTGGGGAGTCAAACCCAAGTCTTCAAAGTGTTCTGACCCATTGGGCCATCTGCTGAGCTCCTTCACTTATCTTTTGCTTCTGTGAAGTGAAATGAAGTGTTTCTAATCTTAAGGACCAATAATACATTTTAAATCACAGTACTTGGGGGGCTTAAGCAGGTGGATCTCTGCCAGTCTGTTCTACATAGTGAGTTCTAGGCCAGCCAGGGATACACACGGTAAGACTCAAGAAAAGACAAGACAACTAAATATGATGTTACAAAAGGATGGAATACTAGAACACAAAAGGAATAGTTTAAAAAGAAAGAAGTACAAATAAGGATAAAGTGTGAGTTTCCATCAATAAAACAAATGTCATACTAATCTAAGATATTAATAAACAGAAACCAGTTTGTCATTTTTCTATAAATAAAACTTCTAAAAATCCCTATTAAAGATTCTTTAGGTCATTATGTTTTTAACTCTTGTGACACCAGTAGAAAGGCTCTCAAGGATAAGAGTGTCTGGGAATGTATAGCCCAGTGGTACAGCACTTGTGTACAACTGTCACCTTAAGGGCTTGATACATAACACCACTATTTATTAATGTATATGGGGGTGGGTGCTAGAGAGATGCTCTAGCTGTTAAAGTGCACTGGCCTTCCGTAGGATCCGCTTTTATCTCCTAGCACCCATATGGCAGGTCACAACTTGTAACTCCAGTTCCTTGACAGCCTCCTCTGGACTGAAGGGGCACTGCACATACTTGGTGCAGAAACTTACATGTAGACAAAACACCCATATATGAATGAATACATTAGGAAAAAGCAATACAAAGGCGCCTCTTGGACCACCAGAACATTACATGTGTACATTGGCTCCCACTGGGGCTGAGAGTTACAAGTAGTTGTGAGCCACTTGCTGTGGGTGCAGGGAATTGAACTTGGGTACTCTGTAAGAGCAGAAGATGCTCCCACTTTGCTGGCCATCTCTCGAGCCCTTTATTTTATCTTCATTGTTTATTTATGTTTCTGTGTGTGCGTGTGCACACCATGGCAGATAGGAAGTCCAAGAACCATTTTCCAGAGTTGTTCCTCTCCTGCTCTGTGGGTCCTGGGAGTGAATTTAAATCTGGCTTGGTGACAGCTGCTTTTACCTGCTGAGCCCTCTCACTGGTCCAACACCCTGCAGTGAGAAAGCACCTAAGTTGGTTCATGTGTGCGCTTCTTAAATCCTTATTAAGGTGGTCATTCTGGTCACCCTCACCTGAAAAGACTGCTAACCTACCTTAAAATACCTTAAAAACAATTTTGCTCTGAAGTTTTGTGTTCCTAAATGTTCTAAATGTTCCTAAATGCCCAACTTAATGTTCTCTTTTTCTCTCTCACTCTCTCAAAAACAAAAATGAAAATCAAAGCAAAAAAAAAATCCCTTTAAGACCAATAAAAAAAGAAAAGAATACACTTCCTTCCTCAAATACACATAGAAGCCCCACCCCACAAAGTCTCCTTTCTGTTGACCAACTACTCCTGGAGGCTTGCCTTGGAATGTGATTGGAGTAAATGGATTATCCCTTTCCAAGCAGGTGTCAGTTGCAAATAGCTTCTTGGGTTTGGGGTCAGACTTTTGCTCTACTTTCAGTTTTCTTTCCCCACCCCCAAAGATTCATTCATTCATACGAACGCTCAATCTGCATATATACCTGCAGGCCAGAAGAAGTCATCAGATCACATTATAGATAGTTGTTAGCTACCATGTGGTTGCTGGGAATTGAACTCAGGACCTCTGGAAGAGCAGCCAGTGCTCTTAACCACTGAGCCATCTCTCCAGCCATGACTCTCCCTTTTCAGTGCTGGAATTTTGTCTGGTGTGATCTGGTGCAGGTCTTGTGCATGCTCTGAGTCTTTGAGTTCACATGTGCATCAGCCCTGTTGTGTTTGGAAGATATCACCGTTTCCTTGGAGTCAACCTCTACCTCTGGCTCTTAGTCTTTCACCTCTTCTTCCTTTATAGATCCCTTTTGTGGAGGGGTTTGGTAAAGACTAAGTCCATTTAAGACTTAGATAAGTACTCCAAATTCTCTCACTCTGCACTGTCCATTTGTGGGTCTCAGTGTTAATTACTGTCCACTGCAAGAAACTTATCTTGAGAGTTGAGCCAATGAAATGGTCTGAGTCCCTGCCTCGTGTAACCATTGTGGGTCCCTAGTAGAGACCGTTTCTATGGGTCTGGCAGGAGTCAGAAAGGGATGGAGATGTGCTAGAAGGAAGGAGCCAGGGAAAGCCTTGGTCTGCACTAAGAGCTAAGTTTCTTGGGCATGGAGGTGGATTGAGAGGAGGGACTTCTCAAGAATGGGCTTTTGATACTGATTTTAATTGGTTTGCCTGCAGGGAGTCAAAATACTAAGTTGTGTAGCTTCTATTGAGTAAACTTTCTCATTTTGCAAATAATTATTAGTCCTCAAAATGAAAATAGTGTTTTTGTAATAAGAAACATTTAAGAGATATTATAATATTAGCTATACAGATGCCAATAATTGGTTATCTACAGAAGAAATTCTTAGGGTTTTAAGAAGAATCTTAGGCATCCTTTGAAAGTTACGGTTACGCTCACATGGTTAGTTTTTGCTTTTGAACCATTGCAGTTAAAGGTGCCTTAAGTGGTTGCTGCTAAGTTAGTGCTGGGGCTAAGGAAATGTTTACTTGCTTCTCAGTCCTCTCTGAGGATTTTCAGTCTTCATCTTCTTCCTTAATTGCCTTCCCAAGGAATATCTTTCTGAGTGCTAAAGAAAATAATTGGCGTGCACCTGTAACCCTAGACCTTGGGAGGCAGAGGCAGGCAGATCTCTGTGAGCTCGAGGCCAGCCTGGTCTACAGAGTGAGTTCCAGGACAGCCAGGGCCACACAGAGAAACAAACAACAAAAAAGGAAAATAAATGAGCCTTTGAATAATACAGTTCTCGTAATTTTTGTTGAAAAAGAGTTCAATTGTCTGGTGATGCACCCTTTTAATCCCAGCACTCTGGAGGCAGAGGCAGGCACAGAGGTGGATCTCTGAGGCCAGCCTGGTCTACAGAGTGAGTTCCAGGAACTTGGGCCTGTACAGGGAAACCTGTCTCAAAAAAAAAAACAAAAACAAAAAACCAAAAAACAAACGAACAAAAAAAACCCAACAACCAACAAAAACTTTTGAGAGCAAAGGAAATTAAATCCCAGCAGGAAATTTACATAGGAATGAATGCTCTGTAGCTTATGAAAAATTTTTTTTATTTCATTTCTTTTGAGACAGGGTCATGTTTTGTATCCTTGCCGGGCATAGTCTCAAACTCACAAGCAATCTTGCTTCAGCCTCCCAAATGCTGGGATTACAGATGTTGAGCCATACCAGGCATACCTGATTTACTATAAACTGTTATTACTTATAGTTGTAATGACAGTCTTGTTATTCTGTAAGAGTTATTTGTGATCCACCTTATTAATAAGGGATAATTTTGGGCTGGAGAGATTTCTCAGAGGTTAAGAGCACTGGCTGTTCTTCGAAAGGTCCTGAGTTCAAGTCCCAGCAACCATATGGTGGCTCACACCATTTAGAAAATAATATTGGGCATACAGGCAGAATACTCTAAATAATAAAGAAAATGTAAAAATCATTTTTTAACCTAGATTTTACCAAGTATGTCTTATTTTTCTCTGATAGCTAAGTACCCAGATAGTGTGTAATTTTGTTTTTTAGGCCAGGTGTGGTAGAGCATGCCTCTAATCGTAGCAGAGGCAAGAAAACCATTGACTTAAGGCCAGCTTGATTCCATGCATTTGTCCATCCATCCACATACCCACAGGTTAGTCAGGACTGCATAGTGAAATTGTTTAGAAAACAAACAGCCAAACAAAACAACACAAAACCCATAAACATTTCTTAGAACCTTTTAATTATGACTACTTACTTTTTGTTTTTTGAAACAGGGTTTCTCTGTGTAATAGAGCCCTGGCTGTCCTGAAACTTACACTGTAGACCAGGCTGGCCTCGAACTCACAGAGATGCGCCTGCCTCTGTCTCTTGAGTGCTGAGATATAAGGCGTCTGCCACTATGCCTGGCTTAAATATATTTTTATTTATGACTATTGTGTTTAAGTTAAGAGGACAACTTTTGAAATCAGGTTTTGGGTTTTTGTTATGTTTTGTTATTAGGTTATAAAGAAAATGTGTGTGGGGGTCAGTGCCAGAAGAGGCTCCCCTGGAACTGGAGGAACAGGTGGTTGTGAGCTGCCGTGTGGGTAGAAGGAATTGAACTCACATATTCTGTAAGAGTAGCAAATGCAAACACTTAGTGCTCTGTCTTTCTGCCATGGATTCTGCAGCTTGAATTCAGATTCTCAGGTGTGTGTCGTCAGCACTTTCACTAGCTGAGCCATCTTGCCAGCCTGTGACTTATTTATAGCTCTGGTTGTTTTGGAACCATGTAGACCATCATGGCCTTGAAGTCACAGAAGTCTAGCTGCCTCTGTCTCCCAAGTTTTAGTATTCAAGGCTTGTGCCACTACACCAGGACCTTGTTTGCAATTTTATTTTATTTTATTTTGGAATATAGCTTTGCCATTGACACTGAAAGCTTCAAGATGGAAAGACCGTTACCACCTCTCTCTCTCTCCAAAAGAAAAAAAAGCTTTGAAGTGACCTCTATTAATGAAAAATGGTCCGAAACAATTTTTTATTCCTCTTGTAGTTCTCTTGGCAATTTAATGTTTTCCTTTTGATATGACATCTTTAGAATTTATTTTATTTAAATCTGCAGACTCCGAAAGCATAAATTATGCATATGAAACAATTTTTTAAAAAGAGTTTTATTGGGCTGGAGAGATGGCTCAGAGGTTAAGAGCACTGCTTACTCTTTCAGAGGTCCTGAGTTCAGTTCCCAGCAACCACATGGTGGCTCACAACCACCTGTAATGAGATCTGGTGCCCTCTTCTGGCATTCAGGTGTACATGTAGGCAGAACATTGTATAGGTAATAAAATAAATAAATAAATAATAATAATAAAAAAAAGACAGTTTAAAAAAAAGAGTTTTATTTATTATGTGCATGTGCAGGTGTACCTTATACTGATGTGGAGGTCTGAGGATAACTTTAGAGTCAGTGCTCTCTTTCTACAGCATGTAGGGACTAAACTCAGGCAACCAAGGCTTGTGTGACAAATAATGCTTTTACCTAATCAGCCATCTCTGGTCCACGTTAAAAAAAAAAACTTTTTATGTCATTTAATTATATCTTTAATGTAAGTGTGTATTTATTTTTTTGGTTCTTAGTTTTTTGAGACAGGGTTTCTCTTTGTAGTCTTGGTTGTCCTGGACAGGTAGACCAGGTTGGCCTGGAACTCACAGAGATTTCCCTGCCTTGGCCTCCCAGTGCTGGAATTACAGGAGTGTGCTACCCGGGCTCTGGACTTTTATGGTTTTGAGAATGTACTCTTCCTTCCTTCTCAGCATTTTGTGTAACAGAGTCTATCCTGATTGTACTACATGCCTGGCAGTAACATGACATTTCTGTGTCTTTATGTTTTAGGATATTAAGGCATAAAAACAGACCAGTCAGGGAATAGCTTGTCTTAAATCTCTATATAAAAATTTCAGACCACAAGGACAGTGTCAGCAGATAAAAGTACTTGCTGTCAAGCCTGAGGACTTGAGACTCTTGGGAAACCCACATGGTAGAAGAGGGAAGTGACTATCTAAAATTGTCTTCTGAAACACACACACACCACTCACACTGTAAAAAAAAAAAAAAGACTAAATATTTTATCATTTACTTATATTTTTCTAACATCTTTTTATATGTTTTGGACTTAACTTTTAACTGTAATCAGTTCCTTCCTTCCTTCCTTCCTCCCTCTCTCCCTTCCTTCCTTCCTTTTCTTTTTTCCTTCCTTGCATCTGTATGGGTTTTCCCCTCTCACTACTTAACTGGTGTTGAACCTAGAACCTCAGGCATGCCAGGCAAGTGCTGTACCACTGACCTTATGCCCAGCCCTACTTCCTTTCTAAAAGTGAAAAGTCAAAAGCTTTTGGAAAGTAAATATGAGCGTGCAAAGCTCTGCACAAGCCTTCCTTATCTTGGCACGAGACATTAAGCAGCAGTGTTTCTTACGACATCTTGTTCTGTATAATTTAACACATTAATATCGTCAGATACTGAGCTGAGCAAACTTCAATCTCTGGTAGTGTATGGAATGTTTTCTGTTTTGTTTTTCAGACAGGATCTTGCTATGTAGTTCAGGCTTCTTACTGAGAGTTACTGTTACAGGCGGGCTGGCCCTCCTGGCTACAGAATACTTTGTTTCTGTGACAGGGTCTCATCCCAGGCTGGCCCTCAACATAGCTGAAAACGATCTTGAACTTTTGATCTGTTTGTACTTCCCAAGTGTTGGGATTACAGGTGTGCCTTTTGAAATTGTGTGCAATGTATGCTCCTGAGCTGTGTGCTTGCTGCTGCAGGCTTGTCTGGAGACTAGTTGGCACTGGGGTAACATCTTGGATCTGCCTTCCTGCCCCTCAGCACTGGGGCTACAAGCGTTGGTCACAGCTTTTATGTGGGTTCTGTGCATCTGAACTCAGGTCCTCATACTTGTACATACAGTAAGGACTTTATGCAGGAGCTACTTCCTAGCTGCTCAGGCCATTTCTATGTCATGCTGGGGATTGAACCCAGGTCTCTCTGTGTGTATATGTGTGTGTGTGTGTGTGTGTGTATATATATATATATATGGTGTGACAGTCAACTTGATAAAGTCTAGGATCACCTTAGATAGGACTCTAGGCTGTGGGGGCCTGCGGTTATTTGCATTAATTGATGTAGAAAGACCCATCTTTATGAAAGTATAAAGTGGAGAAAGAACTGGGCACTAGAATGCATGTATTGATTCATTTCTCTCTGCTTGCTGACTGGATGTGGTGAGCAGTTGCTTCAAGCTCCCCTGCTTTTACTTCCCTGCAATGGTTGTGAGCCCGAATGAACCTTTTCTCCTAAAGTTGTGTTGGGGACAGGGTGAGGGGGTCGGGAGGGAAGGAGAGCCTCTGCGTGTGGAGACCTCAGGAAGGGCTTCCAGTCGGATTTACAGTGTACAAAGACTTCGAGTTTATGGTGGGGCTAGGATCTAAACGTTGATCCTCTTGATGTTGCAAGTGCTGTTAATTGCTGAGTCATTTCTCTAGCCCCGCTTAAGTTTCTTCTCTCAAAGTATTTTATCAAAGCATCAGGAAAATAAACTAGACAGGAATTTGTTTGCACTTTCTAGCTGAAACACACCTCCAGCTTTAATACATTTAATACATTTCTGAGTATGAAGCCAAGACTATGAATCTCCTTGAATTAACAGTCTCATAACTAAAATTTTTTAAAGTATTTTGGTTTGTATTTAAACCAAGTAAGGAAGGAAAGTTTCTTTCTTTCTCTGTCAATAAAAGTCTATTTTATAACATTTGTCTTTATTTGCCATGTTAAAATACATAATCTAAAATTTGTCATTGTAACCATCAAGTGCATGAGTATAAATTAGTGCTGAATGTAGTATTGTGCACACATAGCCAGTCTTTCTAAATCTTGCATTATTCCAAACTGAAGTCAGTAAGACAGCATTCTTATTTCTTCAGTTTTACTATAGATAAGTTGTTTTCCAGTTTCTTCCATATTTAAATAACAATCTATACATAATTTGTTTTTAATGGGGCTACACTCAGCATCTTGCCTACAATAATTGAACATTCTACCACTGAGCCACACTCTCCCTTTTTAGTTGTGATAGTTCTAGAGACTGAGCAGTGTTCCTACCTGTTAATTCCTTATTGCAGCAGTTACTCCATGTAGGACTCTTTAAAGATTAGATGCCTGTATTAGTAGACATTAAGAATAGCTTTAAAGATTGGGTTATGTTTCAGCACTTTTCTTCTACTGAGGAATTGATCATACATACATATGATCTATATATGTGTGTGTATATGTGTACACACACACACACCCACTCACGCACGCACCCACCCACCCACCCACCCATGCACGTATGTAACATACGTCTATCCTTGTAATCCAGGACTTGAACTCACCTATGTAGCTGAGAATGACTTTGAACTTCTGACTCTCTTTTGCCTCCACTTCCTGAGTGCAGAGATTACCGGAGTGTGCTGCCACATGTGTGCTAGGGGTCAAACCCAGAGCTTCCGGCATGCTATGAAATGAACTACATTTTTACTTCCAAATGTCTGTGTGTGCATGTACATAGGTGTATTGTGGGTTGTTGTACCTATGTGGGCAAGTGTGGAGGCCCTAGGTGTCTTCCATCATTCTCTCCCTTTAAAAGAATGTTTGTTTAGTATGTATATGTGGGTGTGGTTGCACGCAAGCCACCATTTCCGTGTGGAAGTCCATTCTGTCCTTCTACCATGTGGTATATTAAAGGTCAAACTTAGAGTGTCAGACCTGGTAGTAAGCCCCTTTACTTTACCCACTGAGTCCTCTCACCAGCCCCTCTGCCTTAGCTGAGATCAAGTACACTAGGTGGGCCGTTAAGCTCCCCCTTTCTTAGCTGTGGTGTGTAGGTACATGCCTGTCTTTTTCCTAGGGACCTGAACTGAACTCAGCACCTAATACCCACTAAAGCAACTCTCCACCCTCCCTCCTTTCTGGGACAGAGAATTTCACCATGTAACTTTTGGTAGTCTTTCTGCCTCTGCCTATGGAATGCATCCCATAAGTCACACACCTGGCTTTTCTTCTTCCTTCCATTTAAACGACTAGATCAAATATGAAAATTTGACATATACTATTTTGTAGAGAGATACTTAAATTATATTTACCTAAATCAGTGACTTCAATAGAGGGTGAGCTTAGGGCTAGGTCAGAATAGAAGTTTGTGTAGGCATTCCAGTATTACGAACTCCTAACTTTCTGGTGGAAAACAGGTTGGAGTGGTAAGAGACAGTTTATAGAATCTTGATTTTTAATTTTAAAATAATTTGTTAAGTAATTATATCTAATAGCTTTTGCTTTCTCCTAGGACTGGCAGCCACCATTTGCCTGTGATGTTGATAAACTTCATTTTACCCCACGTATCCAGCGGCTGAATGAACTGGAGGTAATGTTCTGTTTGTTTCAGTGGGACTCTGAAGATCTGTCACTAATGTTAGAGTCCTAGTGAAACAAAAACATGCCCAGTAATGATAATCATGGTACAATAAGTTGGCAACCAGGCTACTGTAGCAAACCAAATTTCATTAAAGATACTTATTTTTGTGCTAATTAATATGAGTTATTTTATCTTTAGATGATAATCACTGGAATTAATAATAATCGATGATGGCAGCACATGTATTTAATCCCAGCCCTGGGAGCTAGAAGAATGTGGACCTCTTGAGTTCAAGGCCAGCCTGGTCTACAGAGTGAATTCTAGGACAGCTAGGACTACACAGAGAAACTGTTTAGAAAAACTTTTAAAAAATATGTATTTTGGGATTTACTTTTGAGAATAATGTAGTAGAAAATGTTTTATCCCTAATTTTCTTTTACAGCCAAAACTTAGATTTATTTTTTAAGTTTAAAATTTTGTATTTATTTTATGATTATGGGTGTTTTGCCTGCATGTATGTCTGTGCACCATGTGTGTGCCTGGGGCCTTTGTGGAAGTCAAAAGAGGGTGTCAGATTCCCTGGAACTGGAGTTAGAGATGCTATGAACACAATTCTCTTAACCCAGGCTTGAGTTAGTAACACATGTTCCCCAAAGAAGAGTGTGGCATAATCACACTTATTTAGAGAGCAGGTGATTTTTTGTCTTTACTTAAATTTCTATAGTATAAAAAGTTTTTTTTAAAGATTATGTACATCAGAAGAGGGCATCAGGTCTCATAGAT
Organism: Pachyuromys duprasi; assembly: GCA_028658305.1. Lineage (NCBI taxonomy): Eukaryota > Metazoa > Chordata > Mammalia > Rodentia > Muridae > Pachyuromys > Pachyuromys duprasi. The sequence continues at coordinate 5,216,725 of CM053757.1, read as the reverse complement.
GGTTGTGAGCCACTTTCTGGTTGCTGGGAATTGAATTCAGGAGCAGCCAGTACTCTTAATCTCTGAGCCATCTCTCAGCCTACAGAAGGTTTTTAAAGTACAGGGTAGAAGGCCTAGAGAAATGGACTCTTAGGAGTTAGGGCATCTCTTGTTCATACAGAGGAACCTGGTTCATTTCCTAACCATTTGTAACTCCAGTTCCAGGGAATTTTGATTCGACCTTCTGGCTTTCAGCCATTTGGTGTACGTGTCGTACACATATGTACATGCAAACAAAACATTCATACACATAAAATAAATAATTTAAAAATAGTACAAGCTAGAAAATACTAAGTTTTTGGTAACAGAGCTTGTCTACATCAGTATTCTACAAATACCCTTTTTAATTTTTGTTTCATTTTTTTCTGGGATGGGTCTTGATATATGTAGCCTAGTACAGCTTCTAAATGATTCCCATAGTCCTGCCTTCACCTTGTAAGTGCTGGGATTACAAGTGTGAACCTTCACGTCTAGCTTTATGTGCTGCTGGTGATTAAATCCAGGGCTTTATGCATGCTAGGGAGTGCTCTATGAATTGAACTTCATTTCTGCTGCTTAAGCATTTTAGCCTATTTTCAGATTTGCAGTTGAACTTCTTAAAGGTTGTAGGAATGAGTCAGATGTGGTGCATGCCTTTAATCCCAGCACTCAGGAGGTAGGGGCAGGAGGATCTCTAGTTTATAATTATAAGGCCAGCCTGATCTAGTGAGTTCCAGGCAAAGTGGGGCTATATAGTGAGGCCCTATCTTAGAGGGAAGGGAGGAAAGAAAAATAGTAGCTTTGTAATAACTTGCAGCAGCATTGGATTACCACTGGGAATTATCTCAATATAGATAAAATTTCCAAACTGTCCCCCTTACACATGATAATGGTGTGATGTATGTGTGTGTCTGTGTGTGTCTATGTATATATATATATATATACACATATATAGATAGAATTGGTAGTATTAGCTAACATTTACCATTTTTTTTTTGTGATTTTCTTTTTTAAAAATTAAATGTCATAATAGTAGTAGTTGGGTGTGGTGGCACACACCTTTAATTCCAGCACTCGGATAGGATAATCTCTTAGTTCAAGACCAGCCTGGTCTACAGGAAACCTTGTTTTGAAAAAATAAAACAAACAAACAAGCCATAGTAAGCTATTTCTGATTTTAACCAATAACATTAAATTGTGCTTATATCTCTTAGTTGAAACATTGTTCAGAGCAACTCTATTCTGTATACTTTTGCCTGTTTCTCTGTTGTATCCAGAAAATATTTTGAATGAGAATCTTCAGTTACTATGTTTCTTTCCACAGAATAATAAAATACAGGAATAATAAGCTATGAAACTGATATTTTCCTTAGATAAAGACAGCACTTATTTTTAAAAAAAAATTTTTTTTTTGAGACAAGGTTTCTCTGTGTGTAGCTTTGACTGTCCTGGAAGTCACTTTGTGCACCAGGCTGGCTCGAACTCACAGAACTCCACCTGCCTCTGCCTCCCAATTGCTGGGACTAAACATGTGCACCACCATTGACTGGCTGCATCTACGTTTTAAATACAACTTAGATAAGCAAACAAAAATTAGTTTTGTACTTAAATACTCTTAAGAATAAAAGGAGCACAAGATAATAATAGGGGCCTAAAAAAAAAAAAAGCAGAAGTGTATATATGCCAGTAGTTCAAACCACTCAAGGGGGTGAAATTGTTTATGCGTGTGATCAAGCTTAGCCTGCACAAAATGGTGAGACCTTTGTGCCACAGGGAAAAAAACCAAAACAAATGAGGTTAAGATGCATTTCTTTGACGTTTAGGCCCAAACACGTGTAAAATTGAATTTCCTGGACCAGATTGCAAAGTATTGGGAGCTACAAGGAAGTACCCTGAAGATTCCACACGTGGAGAGGAAGATCTTAGACTTGTTCCAGCTAAATAAGGCAAGTGTGGGTGTAACTATCCTAGAATTCATTTCACTTTTTTGTCATAACTGTAGGAAGATGCTACTTGTTTGAAATACATAAACAAAAAATGAGATTTTTATTTTTTTTGGTTACGTGTATTGAGTATCAGAGCTTTATCTGTTTAGTCTGTAAGCCTTACAATATAGAAGATTTTGTTACAATTTATCTTTCTTTTGAAATTCTCAATACTGCAAAGGGTCCTTCCTGTTTTAGTTTAGGTAAGAAGATCCTATGGCTCAGGGAAATTGAAAAGACTTAAGCTAAAGCACCAGAGCTGTAATTCAGTTCTAGCTTCCACTTCTTTGTGCCAAGCATGATGATGTACCTACTGTCTTTTTTTTTTTTTTTAAATATACATAAAGATTTTTAAGGGTAACAAGGTAGGACTAAGTATAGCGGCTTTACTTTAGTATAGGGATTTGATTGTTAATCTCAGTCTTCTCTGGGGGAGTGAAAAGTAGTTTTGAGAGTGATGAAGTGTTTGTGGACCACACTGTCAAAAGAACTCTTGGTTTTTTAGCATAAAGTTAATAGTTGGTGGTTTGTTGTTTTTATTTTTATTTTTTCATTTGATTTAGGAAGTGAAAAACAAGCCCAAAACAAAACAAGAAACCCACAATAATAAAGACCATAGCTGGGAATTTTGTTCTTAGACCCTTAACTAATTGTGAGGGAAGTCATTTTCTCTAATATTTCTTTCTTTTTTTTATGCTATTAACAGTTAGTTGCAGAAGAAGGTGGGTTTGCAGTTGTTTGCAAGGATAGAAAATGGACCAAAATTGCCACCAAGATGGGTTTTGCTCCTGGTAAAGCTGTGGGCTCACATATCAGGGGACATTATGAGCGAATCCTCAATCCATACAATTTATTCCTGTCTGGAGACAGTTTGAGGGTGAGTATTGGAGCTAGTCTTGACTTGTTTTATTTAATTGATTGCTTTGGGGTGATAAGACAGTTTTAACCCTTAAACATTTTTAAACCACTCCAATACTTTGGTTTGGGAGCAACTGTACTTAAAAACTTTGTATTAGCATGATTAAGATTATAAAGAAAATGTCTTCGTACTGTCAACTACAGCTAAGTTCTGTTTTTACTTCACTATAAGAGTTGATTATTATGTAATTTTTAAAATGATGCACACTATTTAAAGTATGCCTGGATGTCACACAAAAGTGTAACCTGTGAATTAAATGGCCTAACATTTGCCTACTGAGATTTCTGTAGAGGTTGTAAAACAGAATACTTACTAAAGGGGGAGGACTCAGTGCTGCAGAGCACCTTGTTCTCCCTGCAGCTCCTGTCTGCATGCCTCTTTCATGTCAGGCAAATGCTGTGTAATTGTCCCATATGCTTCAAGGCTTTGATAGAAAGAAGTGTCTTAACCCATTCACATCCTTTGAGATACTCTAAATACTAGAGCGGTAAGTTCCCGTAACTTGAACTATTTCTGTGTTATGGAGAGGTTGGCAACACTCTTTCAGGCCAAAACAATAAAATTATTATTCTAATACTGTATAGACCAGTAATGCCTATAATACTAAATCATATATATTTTCATAGCATTTTTGTTTTCTTTTCTTTATCCTTTCTTAAACCTTTAGAGTATGAGTGTCGATTGATAAGCTGATACTTAGAAAGCTTTTTATATCTTGATATATTTGCATTTTGATGATCAAGCTCTGAAGTTCTGCCCTATGCTAGGCAACTGCTCTACCACTGACTGTATCACCCAGTCTCCCAAATTGTTTCTGTGTAGTCCTGGCTGTCCTGTAATTTGTCATTTAAGATAGGCTGGCCTTGAACATGTGCCTGCTCTGTCTCCTCCGTGATGGAATTATAGGTATGTGTTACCCCACTTGGCTTGTGTTCTGAGACAAGGGTCTTGCGTAGCACAGGCCTGAACTGTTATGACCTAGTGATGACCTGTGCACTGGGGTCCAGTCTGCAGCTCCGCTCTTGGTTCTTAACCCTGCTAGAGATTCTACCCACGGTCCTTTGTGCATCTGATGCCAGTGCTGTATCGGTGCACCTACACCCCAAATCTCTCTCTCCCTTTAAGAACGTGTGTTACTGTTTAGTGAGCCATAGATAGTGTAGTTCATTTTGTGACAATGTTTTGCTCTATGAGTGGTTGCTGCAGCAAAATGCCTGACAGAAGCAACTTAGGCGAGTCTGAGCTTATCGTCCATCATGGCAGGGTGTCGTGACCTGAGGAGCACAAAGCAGCTGCTCACATTGTGTCTGCAGTCAAGAAGCAGAGAGAAATAATGCTTATCTTGCTTTTTCTTTCTGATTCTGGGTGCTGCAGCCCATGGTATTATCTACCCACAGTTGGTGTGACTCTTCCCAATCTAGAAATCCTTATAGAAGGTCCAGATACTTGTCTCCTAGGTGGTTTAAATGTCAAGTTGACTATTTTAACCATCATAGTATGCATCCTAGGCTGCCCTTGAACATGTGATTGTCCTGCCTCAGCCTCCAAAGTGTTGGGATTATAGTTGTGGACTTCATATTAGACTTTGGTCTCTGTTTTATAGTTATATCTTACAAGCATTTAGTTGCCCGTATTGATTGATTTTTCTCTTTTTGAATTACTCTTATGGACTTTTTTTATGAATAAGGGAAGCAAAGATCTTGCCTAATTTATGAGTTGTAGCCTTTTAGAAATTTGTCAGTTGCCTAGAGCCAGTGTAGTTAAAAAACAAAAAACCAAAAAAACCACTTGGAAGCTATTATGTTTGTGATAGCAGAAGTTGAAGCAAGGGAACACTGAATTTTTCTAAAAGCCCAGGCTTTGGTAAGATCCCTTCTCAAGCAAACAAAGGGTAAGAGTTTAAAGATGTATTTCTTAAATATTGCATTTATAACTCAAGTATTTGTTGAGACCTACTAATACTAATATATTCTAGTCACTGATGCATTTTTCCTTGTGGAAAGTTTTAAAAAGGCCTGAGGTTGCTCTGTTGGTAGAATGTCTGTCTGATATGCACAGGGCCCTGGGTTAAATCCCTAGCACTGCATAAACTGGTCATTGTGGCATATTCCTGTAATTCCAGCACTCAAGGCAGAGACAAGAGGATCAGAAAATCAAATTCAAGGTCAATCTGGGCTACCTGGACCGCCAAACAACAACAAAACAACAAAACAAACAAAAAAAGAAAGATTAAAGAAAAGTTGAACTGATGTAATTACTGATGTAATGGAACCCAGGCATACTCTTGCATCACCATGTTTTTTGGTTGCCCTGCAGGCAGGAGGGTGTTGTCTCTGTGGGAACGAGGTGATTGTGGTATAATGATAGCAACCACTTCTAAATCCTACTTTCGAGAAAAGGCTGAGGTCCATGTTAGTTATAAAAGCAGTGTGTTAGGTTTGTGGTTTGAAATATTTGGAACAAAAGATAAAACTTTATATATTCTAGAAAGTTGCTAAGCTCGGATTTGCCTAGTATGTCTAAAGCCCTTTTAGAGTGGTGAATATAGATGATGGAACCCCTAAGACTAATAGGAAATAATGTGTAAAAGTATGTATAAACTGATTTTTTTTTTTTGTTAATTAATGGTATAGCCAAGAGTGGCCTTGAACCTTCTAATCCTTCTTCCCCCAGCTCCCCAGTACTGGGAATATAGGTATGTACCAACACATCTAGGGCCTCAGACATCCTACATAAGCACTCTGCCAACTGAGCTACATCCTCAGCCCCACCCCACTCCTGTTTTTCTAAAAAATAATTTACAGAAAAGTATATTGAGCCACATCCCTAGTTAATGGTACATTTCATGTATCCCATGCCAGGTGTAAATGATGTGGCATACCCCAGATGCACTTTAAATAATTGCGTTTTGGAACCTACTTTTAAAAGTGTGCTTCTCATGGGGCTGGAGAGGTGGGTCAGTGGCTAAGAGCACTTGCTGCTCTTGCAGATTACCTTGGTTTGTATCCTAACACTCATATGGTAGCTCACAAACAGCTACAAGTTCCAGTTTCAGGGAGTCTGATGCCTTCCTGCTTCCTTAGTCATTATGCCTGTACACAATATACATGCACACACATGCAGGCAAAATGCTTATACAACACATACAAAAATCTTTAAGAAATGCTTCTCATGGTATTTGTTGTCCTAATGAAAAAGAAGTGTATGCGTGAGAAATTCATGTTAACTTCAGTAATCCTTGTGTGTGCTTCAAATACACATGAAATAGTATCTTTCTGTTAGCTTAGGATCAAACTTAAATTCAAGTTTGAGCTCTTCAGATGTTACAGACAGTTGTGAGCTGCCATGTGGGTGCTGGGAATTGAACCCGGGTCCTTTGGAAGAACAGAAAGTGCTCTTAAACACTGAGCCATCTCTCCAGTCCCAAACTAAAATTCAAAACAAAACAAAAACAAAGTAGCTCTCCAGTCCCAAACTAAAATTCAAAACAAAACAAAAACAAAGTAGAAAGAGACTTTTCTGATCAGAACCATACCATTTTCTTGTCACTGTGACAGAAGAATTAACAATAAGCAGATTAAGGGAGGAAGGACTTCTTTGGGCCCACAGTGTCTGTGTGTGTGTCGGTGTATTCTGCCAGGAAAGGCGTGCATGGTGGAGTTACGGCGATGGGATGGTGTGGCTGGGACTCCTCTAGGCATGAGACCAGGCCTAGAGTTTGTATGCTTCATCCCTGATGACCAGCATGTTCTCTAAGTAGGCCCCAACTACTGAAGGCCATGCAACTTCCCAAAACAGTGCTATCAGCGGGGGACCAATATTACAAATGTAGGAACCCATGGGGACATTTTTACATCTGTTACTACATGAGCCAGTTCTCACTATGAAGGTTTGGCTGGCCCGGAACCTGGTTGGCCTATAGAGATCCACCTGCCTCTGCCTCCTAATTGCTGGGATTAAAAGTGTGCATCACCATGTCTTGTAAGAACCAAGTTATTTTCTGTGGAGTGCCTATTAATCCTTGTCATCAGGGATATAATTAAATAAATGGGAATCCTAGAAGGAAAGGCTACTTTATAGTAAGATGACCTGTTTTCAGCTTACAATAATTTACGATAATTTTGATTATAGCACCGCTAGTCATGTCAGAATCTACAGGATTACAAGTCTTTAAAAAAAAAATGACTACATTCACGAGGTGATTCATTTTACTTTGTACTGGAGCCACTCCAAGGCTCCAGATATCACGGGAAAGAAGCTCAGACTTTGACCTACTCAGCACCTCTGGGACATAACAGTCAGTCTAAGACAAGGCATGGCTCTAACGCTGGAAATGCTCCAGAGGGTTTGTTTCATTGGAAGATGGGCTGTAACTTTGAGGCTTTCATACTTGTACATTTACTGTGACCTTCTTCCCTCAATAAAGAAGTGATACCTATAAGAGGATGTGCTTGTGTCTAGGTTCTGAGAGATATGAGTGGTCACATCTTGAGTTTTTTATAGTTGAAGTTTGTGAAGATGAAAATGTGCTAATTATCAGTGAATCCTCGGAGGCAATTCTGTTTTTAGTCTCTCAGGCCTTTGTATGTTTTAGCCCAGTATTTTCTTGCCTCCTCTTTCTGATTGCTGGCATTACAGATGTATACTACCATGCCTGGCCTGCCATGGTTTTTTTGAAACCTGAGCAGATTAGCACTTGAATAAGTCTAAATTAAAATCGTCTTTCTGTCAGTTTAAGGATCAAACAACAACAAAACAAAACAAAACAAAAAACGGAAAGCAAAAGGAAACGACATGAAAAAAATTAAAGTATAAAAAAATTAGACATATAATTTTTCCCTTTTCCCCTAATGGGGCTCCCTTGTCTTTCCTCAGTGCAGAAGTTGGGATTAGTCCTGCTGTGGCATGAGTTGCCAGGTTGCCCTGGTACCCAATAGGGGCCTCCCCTTCACTGAGAAGGAGAGGAAGAAATGGAGGGTAGGAGGACTTGAGGGTGGGGCCTGGGATTGGGCTGTAAAATGATTAAAAGAAAAGAAAAAAATAATAATCAATACACAGAGCACTGTAGAACCTAGGTTGGTACAGGTGAATCCTATGGAGGAGCAGAGGGTCCTGATGGGACAGTTTTGTTCTGGAGACAAGCACACACACCCCTCCCCCCAGATTATTTTAAGTGTGTGGCTCCTGGTAGATCAAACACATGCCAGTAAGAAGTGGATGACACTGTACCAAAATAAATATATGGACAGCACAAATTATAATCTATGGGTTAATAAATTAAAAGTATAAAGAATGATGCAAAGTTAGAATTCAAGAAGTGGAAGGACAGGGATGGGGTGAATATGGGAAAAGTTAGGAGGCAATGAGGATGAATGCAGTCAAAATACTTTGAATGAAATTCCTAAAGTAGGGGCCTGGAGAGATGGCTCAGAGGTTAAGAACACTGGCTGTTCTTCCAAAGGTCCTGAGTTCAATTCCCAGCAACCACATGGTGGCTCACAACCATGTATAGTGAGATCTGGTGCTCAGGCACATATGCAGGCAGAATGCTGTATAAATAATAAATAAATCTTAAGAAAAAGAAATTCCTAAAGTAGTAATAAAAATACTTATTTAAAATCTTATCTTTTTAAATTATTTTTTTCTTCACAATAAATCTCCCCAGTCCCTCCCTACCTCCCTCTTCTCCCCTAGTCCACTGAAAGGGGAAGTTCTCCACCATTGCCATCTGTCCATAGCTTGTCACGACTGCCTGGATCTTCTTCCTCTGTGGCCGGTAAGGCCGCATCACCAGGGGCGAGTGATCAAAGAGCAGTGAACCTTGAGTTCATGATAGAGCAGCCCCTTCTCCTCTCACTTGGAGATCCACATGGAGACTGAGCTGCCAATTGGCCACATCTGAGCAGGGGGTCTGGGTCCTCTCCATGCATAGTCCTTGGTTTGTGCATCAGTCTCTTGCAGGCCCCTGGGCTCAGACCCTTTGGCTTTGTTGGTCTTCTTGTGGGGCTCCTGTCCCCACCCTCTCTTCTTCCATTAGACTATCTTGCGCTCTACTCAAAGGCTGGCCTTGAGTCTCAGCATCTGCTTCGATCCCCTGTTGGGTGGAGCCTTTGAGAGAGCCTCTATAGTAGACTCCCATCCTGTTTCCTCTCTTCCACTGCTTCTGGTGTTTATCCTGTTTGCCATTTTGAATGAGATTTAAGCATCCTCCCTAGGGGCCTCCTTAGTGTTTATCATCTTTAGGTCTGTAGATGGCTAACCTACATTATACAGCTAATATTCACGTCATTCAATAAGGATATTTCCTCAGCTATGTTCATAGCAGCTTTATTTGTAATAGCCAGAATCTGGAAACAACCTAGATGTCCCTCAACGGAGAAATGGATACAGAAATTGTGATACATCTACACAATGGAATACTACTCAGCTATTAAAAACGAGGAAATCATGAAATTTGCAGGCAAATGGATGAAACTAGAAAAGATCATCTTGAGTTAAAATCTTATCTTTAAAAAATTATTATTTTTTATAGAAAAAAGATATAAACCTTGTTTATGATTGATATTTTTAGATTTGATTTTGTTTTTTACTTAGATTTATAAAAAGTAGACGTTTTGTTAACTGTATAAGCAAAAGGGAAAGAAAATTCACTGGTACAACTGTTTGCTTTTTAGTGTCTTCAGAAGCCTAACCTGACCTCAGACACAAAGGACAAGGAGTACAAACCCCACGACATTCCCCAGAGGCAGTCTGTGCAGCCCTCAGAAACCTGTCCTCCTGCCCGCCGGGCAAAGCGCATGAGAGCAGAGGCAAGTGTCTCATGGGGTGGACTAGAATTTTTGTTGTATGTGCTTTGTAGTTTTGAGTTTTGGTACTCTCATAAAGGGGTGCTTCATGCTGTTGGACCTTTAGTCAGTGATGGGGATGGTGTTGTTCACAAAGGGTTTAACGGTCAAAACTGAAAAACAGTTGGCATTCTTGTGCTCCTTGAGCCTCAAGTTAAGATGATGTTGACTGGAGATTAAAGGGTAGAGCATGTGAAGACAGGGCCTTTGTTCAAGTATGGAACTGGGGACATATGCTCCCTAAGACGAGGAAAGAGCAAGGAGGTAAGAAGGAAGGTGGAGGGGAATGAGGGTGGAAAGGCTGCTGAGATGCCCTGCTTTAGGATTTTTTTCTTTTTCTGTTCAGAAAGGAAAAATATTCTACTTGCTTTGTTCCCTTAGGGTGGAATGAACACTTTGGATTTTTGTCTAGCTCCTGATAGGATGTAAGTTTTAGGAAACAACTTAATGCTGAGGAGCCTCAGGGCAATATCAGAAGCGTGAGTCAGTCCTTGAGTGTTTAGTAATCATTGACAAATAATTGATTTTTACATAGGTAGAACTTAAGAGACTGCATATTTCTCAATGAAGGAAACTAGTCGGATTAGAAAATCATAGACAGGTTTAAAGCTCATTAATCTAAAAATCAATATTTATTTTTGAGCATATTCTTTAGGGCTTTTGTGATAGGGTTACACTGTATAGCCCAAGCTAGCCTTGAACTTCCTATGATGCTCTTTCCTCAGCCTTCCAGTTGCTAGAACATAGATATGCACCGTACTTGGACCCTTTTAAATGTAAGATGTGCCCTGGTGCTGTAGAGCCTGGGTTTGCCTTGATGACACCATAATGTAATGATAATGCCCACAAACAGTTCTTTTGCCTGTGAACATGTGGAAATTTTAAACTAACACTTCAGTGTTATAGACCAAAAGTGGTTTTATTTGTTAACAAAGAATAGCATTCTAAGGAGCAGTAGAACTGAGCTTAACTTAAATGTCCTTAATGAGAATGTAGGTATTTTATAGTGTAGTGATGTTAGAGATAAACTTACTCTCTTGAGATTTTTATGTATTTTGCTTTAACATATATCTGTGCCATGTGAGTACAGTACCCACGGAGGCCACATCCCCTGGGACTGGAGTTAAACATAGTTGTTAGCTGCCATGTGGTTGTTAGGAATAAAACCCAGGTCCTAGAGGTATAATTTATAGTAATAGTGATTAAACTAATGACACTGGAGAGGTGTCTTGCTGGTTAGTGCATATACTTCTCTTGCAGGGGACCTAAGTTTCATTCCTAGCACCTATATCAGGCAGCTCACAACCCTCCTGTATCTCTGTCTCCATGGAATCTATGCTCTCTTCTGGTCTATGAGGGGACCTACACACACATGGGCATGTGGACACTCTTTCACACAAACATAAATAAAAATAAAGTATTCTTTAAAAAACAAGTTAGGCATGGCAGTGCATGCTTTTTATCCCAGCACTTAGGAGGCAGAGGCAAGCGGATATCTGAGTTTGAGGCCTGCCTGGTCTACGTACCAATTTACAGGCTAAGTTTCCACAAATACTGGTAGACCTAGACCTTTGAAGAGATTGGCAAAATTTTAGAAGTTAATTATGATTTTTTTCATTAATTTGAAATTATGGTATTTTTATAATTGTTTTGGATTTAGTAATTAAAGCAAAGTTTCTATAAAATTAGGCCTTGTTATGTTCATTTTGAGAAGTAATATGGCTCCTAATTAGATCCCAATTTTTCATTTTTTTTCAAATATATATTATTGGAGAATAATCTACTTTCTGTGTAAAATTAACTTAAAAATGTGATCTCCTAAGAAAAGAACAAAAGTGTCTTTTGAATTACTAAGTAATAACAAATAGAAGAAAATATTCAATGTATGACAATTTTTTAGGCTATGAATATTAAAATAGAACCAGAAGAGGTAACAGAAGCCAGAACTCATAATCTCAGACGCCGAATGGGTTGTCCAACTCCAAAATATGAAAACGGTAAGAAAGTTTATCCATGAATGAGAAAAAGTAAAAAATGACAATAGCTATTTATTCCTTGGTCACATGGCTTGGGTTAAGAAATAAAATCCTAATTTCTTAATATATTGTCTCTATTCTCACAATTATCAGGCAGAAGCTCCAAAATAGAAAAATATGGATGTGTGGAACATAGGTGAATTTCAAAGTTTGCATCAAGCTGTTGATTTGACATTTAGTTCAGTAAATTCACTTAAAAGATGATTTGAAAAGTATGGGTTCCCTTTTATCTCAGGTAGGACAGAGGCATTATCTAGTCTAGAAGTTCAGTTGGTAATGCTTGTGTTGTTTTTCCTGCTTTCCGTCCCCATTCTTTCTTCTCCTCGCTTCCTCCCTCCCTCCTTTTTTTAAAGATAGGTCTCACTGGGTATTCTTGCCTGGCCTCAGACTCTTGCCATGATTCTTCCTGCTTCTGTCTCTCAAGAGCTAGTATTGTGGGCCTGTGCCACCACACCTTGCTAGAAGTACTGTAGCTCACAAAGGACAAGTGCTGTGTGCTGTGTGTACATGGGCACACACGAACACAGTATTAAATGAGCTCTTCACAGACACTAATGTGTTAGTGCAAAGAGCACAGTGGAGTGGGAAGTAAACACCTGTGGATCTGAGTCCTGGCTCAACCTCTTAACTAGTTAGTTCTATGACTAGAGATACTTCTTTCCTTCTTGAAGGTTCATGTTCTTTCAGATGGGTTTGTGTGAATGAATCACATGATAATTCACTAACTGATGACTCAGTTTAGCCAAAAATACCATCTTAGATTGTAGAAAGACAATGGTAGAGACCCAGTTGGTGAGTTGTTCGTGTCCTTGTCATGAGCAAGAGAAACATGTCTTGTTCTTGTTTATTTTTCTTGGGACATGGTTTCACTATGTAGCTCTGACTGGCCTGGAACTCATAGAGATCATTCTTTCTCTGCCTCCTGAGGTTGGAATTTAAAGGTATGTTCTACAATGCCCAGCGCATGTCTTATTCTTTTTTGTTTTTTCGAGACAGTCTCCTTGTGTAGTGTTGGCCATTCTGAAACTCACTCTGTAGAACAGGCTGGCCTGGAATTCCTAGAGATCCATCTGCCTCTGCCTCCCAAATGCTGAGATTAAAGGTGTGTGCCACCATTGCCTGCTGACATATTTTAGTCTTAACAAAAAAACAGTTTAGCCCGTTTTGAAGAAATACACATTTAATCAGCATATTCATAACAGTACTCATGCTGAAATTTAATTGAGGTCAGTTTGTATTTTATCAATCAGAATTGAGGTCTTGTGTGTAGTAACACTAGGTGTAATTAAAATGAAAACAAACATGGAATTGCATTTGTGTATAGTTTAAGCTTGGAGAAGAGGATGAGGTGAAATAGGAAGCAGAGATAAGCATAGTACATAAGGAACTAACTTTGGATTGCCTTTTGCAGAGAAAGAAATGAAAAGTAATATCAAACAAGAACCCACTGAAAAGAAAGACTGCGTGTTAGAGAGCGAGAAGGAAAAGCCCAAGAGTCGGTCTAAAAAAACCACCAATGCTGTGAGTTGACACTTCCCTTTTTCCTTTGCCATTTTCTTCTCCGCCTTCAGCTACTTATTTTCTATGTATGTATATATATATATATATATACATATATATATGTATATATATGTATATATATATGTATGTATATATATATATATACATACATATTTTCTTTTTTTCTTTTTGAAACAGGATCTCTCCATATTCAAGGTGGCTTTGGATTTGATTCGTAATTCTGTCTCAGCCTCCTGAGTAGCTGGGGCTGTAGAAGTCCACCCTTGCTCCCTCTCTACCTCTGTCTCTCAGTCATGCACATTCTAGGCAGGAACTCCACTGAGCTACATAGTCGGCTCTGGGGAATGAGCAACATATATGTTCTGGCCCCCAGGCCTTGTGCATACTACAAAAGTACTCGTCCCCTAACCAATTCCTTTTCCCTAGCCTCCTTTTGAAAATGCCTTTCCCTTAAGCATATACTTATATGCATTACTTAGTATTGGTTAACTTAGGATCAACAAAGGAAAGATATTTCGATGTTTGTTTAATCGGTTTATAAGTAGGGAAATACCTGGTTCTAGTAAGCACTATCAGTGATTTTTCTGTTTTTTCTGTTTGCAGCTAGGTGCATTGAACTGTTATTAGCCCACCTGCAGATGAGCTGAAGGGATCAAAAGTCACATTGATGTTTTATACCTCTTCAGCTAGCCAGGGAGAAAAAGGAATGAGAAAGAAGAAAGGAGTTGGGCACTCTGAGGCGGGGCCTTTGCAGCCTGTGACACCTGGGACACGGGCTACTTGGTTGGAGCACGTGTTTAAAGTGCTGCCTGTGCTGCCTGTGTGCTCACTCCTGTACTCCTGACCCTCAGGTGGCTGGTGCAGGAGGGTTGCTGAGAGTTCAGACTCCAGCCCGAGTCCCAGAAAGCCAAAAACAAACAAAATTCTGTCTTGTAATATTAGAAAGTATCAGATTGACCTCCCATGCCTTACTACTAGATACTGACAGAAGTCTTTTAAATGAGAAATAATTTCTTTCCTTTTCCACCACACATATAAGAAAACACAATAAGAAAGTGTACAGATTTAACCAATGAGACCTTCTGCTAGTTGACTTCTCAGCTTCCTGGTAGCAGGTTTATGCTAGATGGAAGAGGGGGAAGCACTGCTGTAAGGTAGAAGCACAGAGTCTTAGCATAACTAAGAGTCTTTTACAGTTCTGCAGGATATAAACGCCAGGCACTGGCAGGGTTGGTGTCTCCTGAGGGCACTCCCTGTGTCCTACCGATGTGTGTGTGACAGTTCAATCCGTTTGTAACTAAATCACTGTTTCGTCATTTTTCTCTCTCTCTTATGGGATGTATGGGGAGGAAGCAGGCCTGGTTGGTTCTTGAACTTAGGACCCCCTCCTTTGCCTTCCGAGTACTGGAATTTGCAGGCCTGTGTCACCATCAGCAGGGCCATTCATCTCAGCTCTAGAATTGAATTCAGAGTTGGTAGGGTTTTGTTGTTTTGGTTGGTTGGTTGGTTTTTTAGTCGGGGTTTCTCTGTAGCCCCTGGCTGTCATGGATCTCCCCTGCAGTCTGTAGACCAGGCTGTCCCCAAATTCAAGAGATAACACCTGTCTCTGTTGCTCTGTCTTCTGCAATGAGGTCTCTCTGGAACCAAGCTAGCACTGAAACCCTAACCTTCTGTCATTGCTTCCCAGTGCCATGATTACAGGCGCCTGCGCTACACTTGGCTCCAGAGTATTTGTCTAATGTACTTGTTGGCTGATAATGTATTATCTGTGAGGATTATCTTAAACTTACTAAAGTGACTATACAAAAAAACATTAAAACATGTAATTGATAGAGATCACATTTCATAATCTGGAGTACATGTTATTGTCAAATACTTCTAGAAGATGTGGAATTTTGTGTGTGTGTGTGTGTATGTGTATGTATGTTTTCAGGACAGTTTGTCTTTGTAGCCCTAGCTATCCTGGAACTTGCTCTGTAGAACAGGCAGGCTTTGAACTCTGAGATCACCTGTCTCTGTTTCCTGAGTGCTGGTTTTTAAGGTGCATACATTGTTTTACAATGAATTTGTTGAAAAACAAAATAAAATGTAGTTAGCCGGGCACGGTGGCGCACCCCTGTGATCCCAGCACTCTGGGAGGCACAGGCATGCCGATCACTGTGAGTGATCCTGGCTTAGAAGGTGTAGAATTTTTCTTTAGACTACGTATGGGCTGCAGAGATGGATCATTAAGTAAAGACACATTATGCCAACCTTGATGATCAGACTTCAGTCTCTGGAATTCATGTAGTAGAAGGAGAAACTTCTGACTGGTGGACTGTAGTATATATGCACACACATTCACAAAGGTGTGTAATTTATTGTTTTAAGTTTATAATTTAAAAGACATATATTTATATATATCTATATCTCTCTCTATTTTTTTCCTTTTGTTAGAATATTTGCCTAGTTTGAGCAGCCTCATGAAAACCAGGTGTGGTGCTGCTCGCCAGTGATCCCAGCACTTGAAGGTAGAGTCAGGATCAGAAATTTAAGGTCATCCTCAACTTAGCAATTAAGAGGCCACTTGAGTTACTGGGAGACCTTGTCAGAACAAGATGAAACAAAATGAAAAGAGAAGTTCACGAAATGAAATAATAGCTCATACTGCTTTGTTTTGTTTATTGGCGTTCTGTAGGTGGACCTATATGTGTGCCTCTTGTGTGGCAGCGGCAGCGATGAGGACCGGCTTCTCCTCTGTGACGGCTGTGACGACAGCTACCACACTTTCTGCTTGATTCCCCCTCTCCATGATGTTCCCAAGGGAGACTGGAGGTGTCCAAAGTGTTTGGCTCAAGTAAGGATTAATGACTGAGAAAGAAAAGTACTTTGGGAACATTTTGTTTGCCTGTGGGTTTTAGATTTAACAACAATAATAAAGTTCATGAACAAAATGAACTTGGAAGTGAATAGGAAAGAGGAGGTCTTACAAAGTATATATGTTGCTCAGAGACAGAATTTTTTAAAATACTTATTTAGGTCTTTTTGAGACAAGGTTTCTCTGTGTAAACTTGCCTGTCCTGGACTAACTTTAGACCAGGCTGGCCTTGAACTCACAGTGATCCACATGCTTCTGCTTCCGAGAGTGCTGGGATCACAGGCCTGCACCACCGTGCCTGGCTCAAATTTTTTCAGGTAACTACATTTTATTAATTTGTTCACCAACAAATTCATTGTAAAACAATATATGCTCTTTGTTGGAGTTTATAAGCACTCAACAATTTAAATGGTTTCACAAGACATGCTAACCATTTATAATTTCTTAGTGTGTATTCATCCAGATATTTTTCTTTTCTTGTTCCCAGTGTTTATATGTTTGTGTGTGTCTGTGTTGGGGTGAGGGATGTTTGAATGTTCATTTGTGGCAGGGTCTCTGCTGACCCTGCGCACACTAATCTGCTTACAGCTGAGGTGCAAGGTGCATCAGGTATCTCCCTGTCTCTGCTACCCCTGTTGATCAAGCGCTAGGGCCCTGGCTTTTGAGTTCTCAAGATACAAACTCAGGTCTTCATGCTTGTGTGGCAGGAACGTTATGAATTGAGTTACCTTCTTAGCCCCAGACATTTTTTTTTTCTGTTTTAAACAAATGGAATTATATTAGACAATTAAATTTACTAATTTACTTTTTTATCCTAAATATTTTCAGTGTAGTATATATAGTGCAGATTTTTTTTTTAAGATTTATTTATTTATTATGTATACATTGTTTTGCCTGAATGTGTGCCTGCAGGCCAGAACAGAGCGCCAGATCTCATTGTCGATGGTTGTGAGCCACCATGTGGTTGCTGGGAATTGAACTCAGTATCTCTGGAAGAGCAGAAGCACTCTTAACCTCTAAGCCATCACTCCAGCCCTAGTGCTGATATTTTAATAAAATGTAACAGAATTTGCTGTTAATCCCATAAATGTTCAGTCATTGGAATATTACATTTTGTGTTAGAATTAGGTCATAACACTAAAAAATGTGCTTGTTTTCTATATAGCAGTAGTGTAACATGAGATGGCCCCACATGACAGGTCATTAGGCATGGAATTGGGAAAAGGCCCAGTGTGTTAGATAAATATTAATATTTAAATGTGAATATTTGATACCTGGATAGAGATGACCTTGTAAGTGGGTCTGCTATTTGACTCCATTATGTAAGAGTGTCTTAATCCTCTGGAGCCTCTAGTGTTTTGGTTTTTGGTTTGGATAGCATTGTTTAGTTATTTTTTCCATGTAGATATTAATTTCTATTTTGATATATTCTAAGCTGATTTTATAGTTTAAACATTACTCTTGTAATTTTCAGTATTGAAGACATTTGATCCTGAAAGTTAAATAATTGTGATTGTTAAAACATTTTATTTGCTCAGTACCAAATAAAAGTTATTTTGTTTACTCACTAGAAAACTATCTCATTCTTTGAACACACTGATATTTCCTAATGTAGACCTAATAGAATGAAAAAAGTCTTAAATCTTAGAAAAAATTATCTTTGTGACTATTGGGAAGATACACTTGTTTTCAAATGTCACCTAGAACACTTTTCCTTTTTCTCATGCAGGAATGTAGTAAGCCACAGGAAGCATTTGGCTTTGAACAAGCAGCAAGGGACTATACTCTTCGTACATTTGGGGAAATGGCAGATGCATTCAAATCTGATTACTTCAACATGCCAGTCCATGTATGTAGATTTATACTAATTTGATTTAGAATTAAAAAAAATTTTACTAATTAGTTTATTTGCTTTTGTGTGCTCAGGCAACATTGTATATGTGGAAATCAAAAACAGCTTGTGGAAGCCAGCTCTTTGCTACTACGGTGTTCTAGGAATTGAATTCAAGTCTTCAGGCTTGGTAGCATGTACCTTTAGCCACTAAGACAGTTCTCACCAGCTGTGATGTTACTTTTTTGAGATTGGGCCTCCATTTTGTAATCGCTGTTATTCTGCTATTCACTTTGTAAATCAAGACAGTCTACATGCAATTTTGAAATTCACATGCCTCTGCCTCCCAAATGATGGAATAAAGGGGCACCACCATCCCTGCTTGGCAAATTACACATTCTTTGTTGTTTTTGCTTTAAGTGAGTTAGCTGATGATGAAAAAAGTTAAGATCGATAGTATAAGGCTGGAGAGATGGTCCAGTGGTTAAGAGCACTGTCTGCTCTTCCAGAGGTCCTGAGTTCAGTTCTCAGCAACCACATGATGGCTCACAACCATCTATGCTGGGATATGATGTCTTTTGGTATGTCTTCTTCAGGTGTACATGCACTCATATACATAAAATAAACAAACATGGCTAGAATAGACACTTTCTCTGCTACTCCATTACTGGATAAAGCATAGCTCCATTCATTGAAGCCACGAGGAAGTGAATAAAGTTCTCACTTGACAGCCATCATACAGATGGACACTTCTAAAATGTTTAGTAGTAGAATTCCATAATACTTTGTATCTGAATGTTTTCATTTAAGCATTTTGTTCTTTAACACAGATTTTAATAGTAATAGTATATACCAATAAAATCCTACAGTTCTTATAGTCTAACAGTTGCTGCTTAAATATCACAAAGTTGATTGAAAGATTACTATGTACCAAGTAATGCAGTGTTTGCTATGTCTTGAACACATTTATTACATTTTGTTCTCTAATCATTAGATTGTAAACTTTATAATAGAACCCATCGTTACTTCTTGTTCACTTAGAAATATGAGCAGGTATCAATATTCTATCTAATAAATAAAGATTAAGTGGTTTACAGCATAATTCTGAATATTTAAGCTGTGGTTTTTCTCAGTTAGGTGTGCCATAACAAATAGCTCTTACATGAGATTGCTGCAGTTGGATGATTACTAAGTTAGATGAGGGTTTTTATCCCTGTGGAATTGCAGCAATGGATTAATGAATCTGATATTCCTGTAGGTCATGAACATTAGCTTTTAGTTACCTAAAATATTTTCTTTTTAGCGCATATCCTACTTGAAATTTTATTTTGACTCCATGCATTTTAGTTTTTTATATACTTGCATAATTAGTCATGTTGATTGGCTTATGACATCTGTTACTGGATTTTTATTTTCTTTACAAGCTGAAGACATTAAGGGGCAAACTTGTAAGTGATTTGCCTCTACTCAACACAATTCCTTGACAGTCTGATAGCTTTATATTTTTGGGCATGCTGAGGCAAAGATCATTTTGTTCATATTCTGTAATTGATCTTACTACAAATTTTTTTACATTTATTCAGTTTTTGATATAGGAATATTTTGTGTGCATGTATGAATGTGCATCATGTGTGTACTTGGTGATGACCGTGGAGGTCAGAACAGAGCATTGGATCTTCTGGATCTAGTGCAGGTGGTGCCATGTGGGTGCTTGGGGAATCAAACCCAGGTCCTCTGCAAGAGCAACAAATGCTCTTTTCTACCAAACTATCTCTCTAGCCTTTTTTATTTTTTGAATTCATGGTTTTCTGTTTCATTTTTCAGCCAGGGTTCATCTAATAATGTGTTAAAAACTTTTATTAGCTAAGTTGGGTGTTATATTTCTCAAAACACAAAAGTATATCTCAGAATATTTTTAAAAAAACAACTTAATTTTACAATTTTTTGGTTTGTTTCTATTTTTATTTTTCAAGACAGGGATCTTTTTGTGTAACTCTGGCTGTCCTGAACTCATTTTGTAGACCATACTGGCCTTGAACTCACAGAGATCTACCTGCCACTGGGATTATAGGCATGTGCCACCACATTTGGTTAATTTTCCAAATTTTTAAAAAGTTTATTTATATATCATTCTGCCTGCATATGTGCCTGCGCACCAGAAGAGGGCATGAGATCTCACTATAGAGGCTTGTGAGCCACCATGTGGTTGCTGGGAACTGAACTCAGGAACTTTTGAAGAACAGCCAGTGCTCTTAACCTCTGAGCCATCTCTCCAGCCCTAATCTTATAATTCTTAATTATAAAGTTTATTTTAGAAAATAGAGTTGTTGCCTGAATTACTCAGAGCCACTTGTGGATAATTATGGACAGAATTTTTCCTTAGAAGATTAATCTGTGATTCCTATCTATTAACTAGTCAAACAGTTTGTGAATGAGTGAGAGTGAAAAAAATTACTGTTTCACTTTCCTCATATTTCCAGATGGTTCCCACAGAGCTGGTGGAGAAGGAGTTTTGGCGACTGGTAAGCACTATTGAAGAAGATGTCACTGTGGAGTATGGAGCTGATATTGCTTCAAAAGAGTTTGGCAGTGGCTTTCCTGTTCGAGATGGGAAAATCAAGATTTCTCCTGAGGAAGAGGTAGGCTCCAATTGTGGGGACTTCTTGGTCCAAAGAGCAGAATACTGGAGTGGGGACATCCTCATTGTAACAATCAAAAGCCTTCTTGAGTGCCTTGGAAATTGTGTTACTGAAATTCTGTGTGGTTAGTTTAAAGTATTTATAATTACTGTCCACGTAATTACTGGATTGATTAATTTTAAGACAAATTAAATTCTCATACTCCTGGTTATGCACTATACTGTGGTGATAAAGGAACCTTATTTATTACTGCCCTATCTATCCTTCAGGTTCTAATTGAGTTCTTCTCTTAAAATTCAGTCTGTGAGTAATTGAAGCCTTAATTTTAATATTTACAAGTGTCTTGCTTTTCATGCCAGTGGACTCCTAAGCCAAAACCAATTTGTATGCCTGTTTTGTGGGCAATCAGTGTATATGTATGTGTGTGTATATATGGTGTTCATTTTAAATTTCACATCTACACAGAGGTATATGTATGTGTACAGCTTGATTAGTGTTCACAAAGTGAACATTTGAACATACAGGTAACCAGCAGTAAACAACGGAGACAGGAGAGCCCAGCGTGGGGTTCCCTCTTAGCTTTTCATCTCATTACTTCTTTTGGGCCAGCCACTGTTGTCTTACACTAACTACCCCAGCTTTTATGGGTGTAGATTTGTTTGCCTGTAGTGAATTTAATGTTCAGGTTCAGTTTGTGTTCTATCTCCTGAAACAAAATAAAGGAGCAGATGTGTATACAATTCAGGACCACTTAAAGTCTAACCAGACAGACCTAGAAACTGTCATAGTGGCACCTCTGCTTTGACCCCTAAGCCCTTCTTTCATTTCATTTGGAAGGAGCTCTGTAGACAGCCTATAGCAGTGGAATATTAGGGTCTGAAAAAATGGCTCCACGGTTGTAAGATCACTTGCTACCCTTCTAGAGGACATGGGTCATGCTGCTCACAACTGCCTTTGTGTCTCAGCTCCAAAGTATCCAGCGGCCTCTTCTGGCCTCCTTGAGTACCTGCACACATGTGTCAACCCACCCAACTCCGAAATAAAAATATGAATAAAAATAACAGAACAAGAAAGGAACAGAGACATGTTTCTGAAGTGTTAGTGTGATACAGCTAAAACTTTTTTTCTGGCTCATTTAGGCATATCTTGATAGTGGCTGGAATTTGAACAATATGCCAGTAATGGAGCAGTCTGTCCTCGCCCACATCACTGCTGACATCTGCGGCATGAAACTCCCTTGGTTGTATGTGGGCATGTGCTTCTCTTCCTTCTGTTGGCATATTGAGGACCACTGGAGCTACTCAATCAACTACCTGCACTGGTGAGCCTGTAGAGCCTGTGAGCAGTGTGCAAGCTGGGTAGCCGCTGACTGAATGCTAGGCTTCCTTTTGTTTTAGTTTCTGTTGGATTATATTTCCTATTAGGTTAGGGCGCTTTACAAAAGTCCTCTGAAATCATACACTATTTTGAAAATACAGCATGTTTCTCTAACTGTAGCTTCCTCTCCTCCTTCTACAGGAAATCTCATTTGGTAGTCATGGTAACCCATATATACCTTACACATCCCTTTGGGGAGGCGGACGGCCTTGGGACTATCAGTTTCCTTTTGTTGTGCTGAATCCTGACATCACACTTATTAGACCTCTCTAATCTGTGCAGACATTTGAACTTTACTATTTAAACTTTCCAGCCAAAGCCATTTTTTTCCTACATTTGTTTCCCACTCCCCCTATTTTTTTCTACTTCGAAGTGCAAAAATATTTAAAAATCCATAACCCTCTTAAATCCTAGAGAAGAATTTGAAGCTGTGCCACAAGAAAGAGAGAGTTGCCATATGGATCTGCAGCATGGTTCTGCCTCCCTGGGCAACTGCCCCAGCTGTAACGGGAAGATGATGCTTTTTATACCTCACAGGGATGGCACAGATTACTCAGTGGACAGTGTAAAGTGCTTTGAAGACTAAGGACTCTTTAGAAATGCTAATGGCCTTATTTGTATTTGATTTAAACCTTTTCCAGTAGAACGGCCAAGGGAAAAGGAAGATGGAAAGTTGCCGTCCCTTCCCAGTTGCTGTAGGGAGTTGGAACTGTGTACCCTGTAGCAAATGTGATTCTTTATATTAGAAACTCTAGATATCTGAACTTTGTGTAGTGGGATCTGAGAGGACCTCAGATGCAAAGTCTTACCTTTGTACTGGGAGGGAAGATGTACTTTACATGTTCCACTCAAAATTCTCACATCACTTCTTTGATTTGAACATTTGTTTGTAGCTCAGTCTTAAAAGAGTAAAGTCAGAAAAATATGAAATGGTTAACAATTTGTTTTGTGTTGTGTTATAAATTGATTGACTCTTACAATCTGTTTCTAGGGGTGAGCCAAAAACCTGGTATGGAGTTCCAGGATATGCTGCAGAGCAACTGGAAAATGTAATGAAGAAACTAGCTCCAGAGCTCTTTGTGTCCCAGCCAGATCTCTTGCACCAGCTTGTGACCATCATGAACCCCAACACTCTGATGACTCATGAAGTGCCTGTATGTTCTCAGTTAATCCTGCTGTTTATTCCACTTGCTCATACTCCTCTCTTTTTCTTTATCTTTTTTCGTTTTCTTTTAAAAAAGATTTGGTCTTGTATTTTCATAATATAACTTGGTAACAGAAGCAGCTATTTGGTACAATATAGCACTAATGCAGTGGGCCTGATACTTAGCAAGGCAAAATTACTCAACAGACTTGCTTTGCAAACGAGTGCAGTACTTTTCAGTGTACAATTCAGTATAGTTGTTGTATAACCATTATCCCATATGATTTCTGTACTATAAATTTTGTTTATAACTTCAGTCAACAAAAATATACAGTTACTTGTCAATACAAAATAGTTTACTATTAAAATGGCCAGCTTTATACAATTAGATCTAAACTCTGGTTTTGAATTTTAAAAAAATATTTATAAGTGTTATAAATTTTATTTATAAATATTATAAAATTTTATATTTATAAAGTTCATAAAGTGCTCTTAACTTTTGAGCCATTTTTTTCAGCTGTTGGTGTCAGAATTAATATTTATTATTTATACATTATTCTGTCTTCATCTGTATCTCTGTGTCAGAAGAGGGCACCAGATCTCATTGGTTAGGAGCCACCTTGTGGTTGCTGGGAATTGAACTCAGGACTTTGCAAAAACAACTAGTGCTCTTAACCTCTTGAGTCATCTCTCCAGCCCTGTGTCAGAATTTTTTGTCTCTTTTCTACCTACAAGAAGAACTTGGACACAGAGGAAGACAATGCAGCCACTCCTGATGAGACCTGATAGACTAGGTTCAAAAGGAAGGGAGCCCCTGGGGGGGATACAAAAGTGAACAAATTGTAATTAAAAAAAAAAAAAAAAAGAAGAGCTTGGGTAGGGATGTTGTTCAGTAGAGTGCTGAGATCCTGGATTTAATTCCCAACACTTTATAAAGAAGGAACAATGAATCTTAATTGAATCTTACGATCTTAGTTTTGAATGATTAGCCAAAATGGCAGTGCTTGGTAGGACTGACTGTTTTGATGGTGGTGCTAGGAACTGAACTCAGGGCCTTGGTAGTACCAAGCTTACACTTTGTCTTGGTCCTGCTTCCCACCCAGAACTGGCGGCTGTTTTACATTGCTTATTCCATCTCCCTTCTCCCTTCCCCTTCCCCCTGTAAACATATGTATGCCTTTATTTGGGTGTTGTTCCTCAGGGACCACCCACCTTGATTTTTTTTGACAGGATTTCTCAGGACTTAATTTGAGGGCCCATTAAGTATTTATGGAACATAACTTAAAAGTAACTGCTGAAACTGAGTGTGGTGGAGAATGCTTTTAATCCCAGCACTCTGGGATGCAGAGGCAGGCGGACCACTGTGAGTTCAAATCAGGTCTACAAAGCAGGTCCAAGTACAGCCAAGATGGCACAGAGAATCCCTTTCTCAGAAACCAAAAAAAAAAGAGAGAGAGAGAAAGAAAAGAAAGTAATGACTGAAGAGTATAAAATATTCACCATATCTTCATTGTTACTTTATTGTTGGATTTTTCCAGTTTCTAAAAATTGGAATAAAATACAGGGACTTAGGATCGAGGGAAATAAATTGATTAATTCTTCCTTTCTGGATTGTAAGTTCCTATGAAGTCCAGACTGGTCTGCAACTCACAGTTGCTGCTTCACTATTGCTAAACCTTATAACATTCCTGATTGTATCTGTAAAGAAAGATGTGCCTTGCTTCGTAGAAGGGGGTGTATCTTTGTGATATGAGCACTATCTTCTGTTCAGAGACTAATTAGTTCTCTTAGTGTGGTATACTACTCTATCTTGTGTCATAAATCAGGTGATTCTACCACAGTAATATTTTTCCTCCTCACTTTTAATTGATAGAAGGTATGTATGCACATATATTTGTGTGTGTTTAGTCGTGTCCTATTTGTTCGTCTAATATTTATGTCCAAATTGTTTTTGAGAATGTTACTATTCAAATTTACTTTCTTATTCCTGGCTCTGTAGGTTTATCGAACGAATCAATGTGCTGGGGAATTTGTGATTACATTTCCAAGAGCCTACCACAGTGGTTTCAACCAAGGTTTTAATTTTGCGGAGGCAGTTAACTTCTGCACTGTTGATTGGGTATGTATTAAGGGCTGAGCTTTTTCAAATCTACCATTTTCCTGTGGAAACAGAATATAATGCTTTTTTAAAATGTCATATGTTCTTGCTGTTTTTCTGGCTATTATAATACCAATTCTTTTCCAGTCCACAATGAGATAAACACATAGTATGACAGCTCAGACATGTACCGTACTGCTTAGTTTAGTTGGCTTTCTTTTGTAGTAAGACCTCTCTCTTTAAGATTTACTTTTTTGTTTTGTTTTTTAAATACGTGAGTGTTTCTGCGCATACCTACAAATGGCATGTGCTTGGACCAACGGAGGCCTGAGAAGGCATAATTAGAGACAGTATGAGTATGGGTAGCTTGACATGGTGCTAGTACACTGGGCCTCTGTAAAAGTCAGTACTTGCTCTTAACTGCTGAGCCACATCTCTAGCCCTAAGACATACTTATTCTTTTTAAATTGTACAAGGTTTTTTTTTTTTTTTTTTAATGTGCATTGTTTTCCCTACATGTATATGTCTGTATGAGGGTGTTTGGTGCTACAAACAATTGTGAGATGCCATTTAGGTGTTGGGAATTGAACCCCAGTCCTCTGGAAGAACAGCCAGTGCTCTTAACTGCTGAGCTATCTCTCCAGCCTCAAATTGTAATTTTAAATCAAGCTTTTGGGAATAGAGAAGTATTTTGTTTTTGTTTTTTCCCCCTAGTGTTGCCAAGGCTAGCCCTGAGTTCTTTGTTGCAAACCATCCTTCTGCCTTTGCAGGTTCTGGGTAACCTAACTTATAGCAAGACTCTTCCTGAAGAGCAGCATCTAATGCTTTAGATAAGGCTGAAGCATATTAAAGCTTATAGACTACTAACAAATACTCCAGTCTGAAACAGGATTCCATTTTAGCACAGTTGTTTGAGGAAATGTTCCAATATTTCCAGTTATATGCTATATTACTCATTAATTCATTGTCAGCACATATTTTCCATTAAACCAGTTTTCAACTGAGTTACGTAATGTGCCAGATCTTTAGTGCACAAAGATAAATAAGCCCAGGGCTCTGGGCATCTCACGTCTAGTTTAGGGTTGATAACTGATACATGTTTTGGCTTTGATTGCATTATTTGGTAATACAAATATTGTAAGTCAATAGTTTTGGGAACTTCAATAAAAGGTGCATAAGTCATTTCCTTCTGCCTTGTGACACAGCTACCATTGGGCCGCCAGTGCGTGGAGCATTATCGATTGCTGCACCGTTACTGTGTCTTTTCCCATGATGAGATGATATGTAAAATGGCTTCCAAGGCTGATGTATTAGACGTTGTAGTGGCATCCACTGTTCAGAAGGACATGGCCATTATGATTGAGGATGAAAAAGCTTTGAGGGAAACTGTCCGGAAATTGGTAAGGTTTTGGGGAATCATATTTCATGTCATTGACTATAATTTACTAAAGTTCTTGTGTACTTTACTGTGGTTTTAAGTTTTTCCTCATTGTATTTAATTTCTACAAAGCTATTTATTTTCATTTGTATTGACTGTCATATCATGCACTTATTTTATCCTTTTTTATCAGTTTCCAAAAAACCTGAAAACATCCACTTCTGCTGCTTCCTGTCTCTGTCCACCCCCTCTTTCCATCCATCCCTCCCTTCATCTCTTACAGTAGTGTCTCATGTATCCCAGAGATGGCCTTGAACTCTCCTAAACTTCTGCTTCTACTTTCCATGTGATAGATTGCAAGCTTGTGTCTATTTTAGTGTGTTCTTAAGACATCTGTGCATAATGGGAAGCCAAAGTCACAAAGATGTTCTCTAGTATCTCATACTTTTAAGTATTAATGGCCTCTGTACTGTTTCAAGTATTTTTTCTACAAAATACAAGTCTAAAGTGTTTTTGTAATTTTTGTGTTTATTTTGCATATGATATCCAGTTATCCCTTCACAGGTTTTTAAAAACTATCTCCCCTCTGAATTGCCTTAGTACCTTGGTTTAAAACCTATGAATTTAACTTATTGCTAGTACTAAATGGTCTTTACTATTGTAATTTTTCCTGATTATAATTTTATTTTTAATTACCTGTATATGTCTGTCGTTTTGTGCATGTGAGTTCAGTTCCCACACAGGTCAGAAGAGGATGTCAGATGTCTTGGAGCTAGAGTTACATAAGCATGATAACATGGGTGCTGGGAGCTGAGCCTGGGTCCTTGGCAAGATTCACATGCTTAACATTGAGTTCTCTCCAGCTCTCCAATTTTCCAAAAGTCTTTGAAATAAGTAATAATTAGTGTGAATCTTTTAGTTTCTTGTAGAAGGCAGAGTCACATATAGCCCAGTCTTGTCTTTAAACTTTTTAGGTAGACAAGAATGACCTTGAACTTATGATCCTCCTACCTCTACTTCCCCAGTACCAGGATTATAGGCTTATGGTAGCATACTCAGTTTTATTCAGTGTTGAAATGGAACCCAGGGCTTGGAGCACATAAGGTGAGACATCTACTAGCGGAATTATAGTCCTAACCCCTAGCTTTGTTCTTTATTTTTAAAATTATTTTTATCTCTTAGTTAGTTAATTTGCATTTCCTGTTAAGATTTTAATTTAATAGATTTTTTTTAATTCAACTATGTACAGAAATAACTTTTTAAAATATACTTCTGGGGGTAGACTACTGGAATGTTGTCTATTGGGAGCTCGTTATGGACCACCAACAGTATTGTCTACTGTCCCCTGATATTTTATAGTCAGAGAAAGCAATCCCTCGTGGTTCTACGTGACTTGCCAAGGTCAACATCACATAGTGGTAGCGAATGATTACCTACAGAAGACTGCCTGGGGAGCTGTCAGCAGCTGATAGCTGCTGGAGGGGGAAGAGTGATGTTTCTTAGGGGATGTACTGTGGGAGGTTGTCTGTACTCCAGTGGATGACCCCACACTCATGTGCACGTGGGCAGCACTAATTATGCTCATTGAGTTACTGAAAACAAACAAACCAAATGCACATAAAACTGAGAAAGGGATGTTGGGAAGGGCATAGGAGTAGGGGCATAGTTATATAGGTAGAAAGTTACCAGAATAAAAATATTACCTAAAAAATAATAGCTAATTTCTGTAACCACCTAGAAAACTATTTTCTACCCAAATATAGAATTTACAAGTTAAAACTGTGTATAAACTCCATGATTCCATTCTCTCTCTTTTTATTAAAGATTTATTTATTATATATACAGTGTTCTGTCTGAGGACAGAGGGCACAAGATCTCATTATAGATGGTTGTGAGCCACCATGTGCTTGCTGAGAATTGAACTCAGGACCTCTGGAAGAGCAACCAGTGCTCTTAACCTCTGAGCCATCTCTCGAGCTCCTCATAATTTCCATTCTCAATGCGAATTCAGAGTTGATGTTTGATCTTTGGTCTGTGATCTTTGGTCTCCTTTAATTTTCAGCCCAAGGAAGTCCTTTTCAATGATCATCATTAAAATGAAAAAATCTGTTCATTAGCATTTTATACTTTGTCTTGTCTTTGTTGAATTAACATGTAATTGTCAGAAATGATTAAAATATTAATGTAAAACAAAGTCTAATGATTCAAAATTAAGTTAATCAGAATTGACCTTTTAAAGATTGGATTTGGATGCAGATGAGAAAAGATGGTAGAGGTTTGGCTTTAAGTGACAAAAGACATCTCAGAAGGACCTTCTAGAGCGCAGGTGGGATGACCTACAGTTGAAATGTTTCCTTAGAAAATACTTCTAACTTTAAAATGTTTTCTATCTCTTGAATTACACATTTTAAAAACTTATTCAAATAATGGTATCTTCACATAGGTTTCTGTATAAATGGTTAAGACACCAGTCAACAATTTCTACGTAGACATTTTGTATTCTGTTTTGCTTTTTTCCTTTTTAAAATATTTTTAATTTTAAAGTGTGTGTGTGTGTGTGTGTGTGTGTGTGTGTGTGTGTGTGTAGAAGAAGGTGTCCAGCTCTCCTGAAGCAGCTAGAGTTAAGGGTGGTTGTGAGCCACTTGGCAGAGGTGCTGGGAACTCTGGTTCTCTGCAGGAGCAGTGTTTACTCTCCCTCACAGAGTTGTCTCCAGCTCCCTGTTGTCTTGAAAGATACTAGAGATCAAGTTTAGGGCTTGGTGCATTGTAGGTAAGTGCTCTCTCTGAGTTGTGTCTCCAGCTTTTAAATTGTTTCGTCTCTGATAGAAAGGGTGTGTCTTTTGCTCTTTTCTATGCCCAAAGCTTTAGTAAGGTAAGTTTGGAGTCAGGCTGCTAACCCCAGCAGTATTAATTCAGCAATAATTTTGTTTATACACAGATAAGAATGGTTAGACATGAGGCCTTACCTTAGCCAAAAAGGGATTCTCCCTGGACATGGATTAACATGCTGGGTGATGGTTACTTGTAGTCTATATTGTTCTAAATACTGCTTATGTATTTTAATAAGGCTTTTCTTTTTTAATTCAATGCATACTTGTCTTGGGGTTTTTTAGATTGTATTAGCCTTTTAAAGCCTCTAATACAGACTTTATTTTAGGGAGTAATTGATTCAGAAAGAATGGATTTTGAACTGCTGCCAGATGATGAGCGGCAGTGTATAAAATGCAAAACTACATGCTTCATGTCTGCCATCTCCTGCTCTTGTAAACCTGGCCTCCTCGTTTGCTTACATCATGTAAAGGAATTGTGTTCATGTCCCCCTTATCAATATAACCTGCGGTAAGTAGGAAAAACGGTTTTTCCCATTGGGAAAGTGTCAAATCACTTGTTTTCTTTCTTTGTGTGTACATGGGCATATGTGTATATTTGTGTGTGTGTGTGTGTGTGTTTGTGAGATCACATTCTTGTGTGAATGCGATTATATGTCTGAAGGCAGCATGAAGAGGCACTGGGCCTGGCTTGATCATTTGAAACCCCAAAGCTCACCCCCAGTGACACAATTCCTCCAACAAGGCCACATCTTCAAATCCTTGTCAAGTAGCACCACTCCCAGATGACAAGCCTTCAAATATATGAGCCTTGCCTAGTCAGACCCCCACATACAGGTTTTGGGGCTCAGGTTCTAATGCTTTCAAGCAAAGTGCTTTACCCATTAAGCCATCTTTCCAGGCTGCACTGAGTCGTTACTAACAAGTCCCTGCACAAAGTCTATTGTATGTCTCTGAAGTGGTGATGGTAAAACAACTGTCTCAATGCTGTTTGTGATCTGTTTCCAGATACAGATACACTCTGGACGATCTCTATCCAATGATGAATGCATTGAAGCTTCGAGCAGAGTCTTACAATGAATGGGCCTTAAATGTGAATGAAGCCTTGGAAGCAAAGATCAACAAGAAGAAAAGTATGTAATGCAGAATGAATGACTTGTTAACCAGCAACAACTTTGTTATCAAAACAGATGACTGAAAACAGCCTAAGTTTATCCTTAGCTCTTATGTCTGAATAGGATTTCACATCCTTGGCCGAGGTTTGAAGCCAAGATGGATAAGGCAAATTGCCTCAACATCTAAGTGAAGTTTGGGTAAATAGGTTATGGAAGATGATTTTGGGACCAGAGAGACATCTCAGTGGATAAATGTACATGCCACACAAGCCTAGCGATCTTGAGTTTGATCCCTGGAACTCATGTAAAGGTGGAAGGAGAGCCAACTTCATAGTTTTTGCCTTACCTCCACTTGTGCATCATGGTGCACATTGCCCTTCCCACTAGTAGAAAAGAAGGAAGAGAAGAACAAAATCTCTTTCAAAAAAGAGAAGAGAGCTGGAGAATTGCCTCCGAGGTTAAGAGCCCTGGCTACTCTTTCAGAGGACCTGGGTTCGATTCTGGTCATCCACATGGTGGCTCACAGCTGTCCGTGACTCCAGTCCCAGGGGCTACAGTGCCACCTTTGGGCCTCTGTAGTCACTGCATAGATGTGGTATATAGATGTCATGCAGGCAAACACGTATAAAAATAAATAAATACGTATAAAAATAAATAAATACGTATAAAAATAAATAAACCAAGCCAGGTGTGGTGGCCCATGTCTTCAGTCCCAGCACTCAGGGGACAGAGGCAGGCAGATCTCTTGAGTTGAGGTCAGGCTGGACTTTCTATGTATTTTATTAAAACAGATTTTTTGAAATGTGTTATACTATTAATTAGATGTCAATGAAATGTTGGCTTAGCATTTCCTAGTTCTAATCAAAGTTTAGTGGTCCTAGCATTTATCATTACCTTTTTTTTTTTTTTAAATAGAAGGTTTTTGTTTTATTGCATGTTTTGCCTGCATGTGTGTGTGTAGGTGCTCTGTGTGTGTGCCTGATAATCTACTGAGGGCAGAAGAGTGTGCTGGATCCCATGGAGGTGGCTGTGAGTTGTGTGGGTGCTGGTAACTGAACCTGAGGTCCTCTGCAAGAACAAGTGCTCTTAGCTGCTGAGTCACCTTTCCAGCACTGTCCCCATTTTAGGATTTTATTTTTTGTGTGTATTTATGTGGGTGCTTGCAGAGGCCAGAATAGGGTGATGGATCCCTGGATCTGGAATTACATACTTGTAAGCCACCGTGTGGGTCCTGGAATCCAAACCTGGTCCTCTTGCAAGAACAGCAAGTGCCCTTTAATTGCTGAGTCTACCCTCCAGCCAGTCAGCCATTCCCTTTAGACTCCCTACTTCTGTCCTTTCTGTAGCTCAGCAGGTCACTTCCTCTGTTTCCACGCAGGAGAAGGGAGCAATATTATAGTTTCTTGTCAATTATAAAGTGAAATAAAGCACCACAAAGTGAGTTAAGCCACAATGAGATCTATATTGTTTTTCTTTCACAAATCAGTTGATTTTTCACTTAAATTCTTTTTAGCCCATTATGTCTTAATACCTCTATCCTGAAGACCAACTCTAAGTACTTCTTGTCGAGCTACTTTCCATGCCCTCTAAATCAGATAAATATTGTCTAAAACATAACTTTAGTGTTAAATTTATAGATAAGAATTGGCAAGAATCTTCACTGTTTTGTAGCACTAACTATAAACTGGATGATCACAGGAACAATGACTTGTTCTTCATTTTAGGTCTTGTCTGCTTTAAAGCTTTAATTGAAGAATCAGAAATGAAGAAATTCCCAGACAATGATCTTTTGCGTCACCTTCGCTTAGTCACACAGGATGCAGAAAAGTGTGCCTCTGTTGCCCAGCAGCTGCTTAATGGCAAAAGACAAACAAGGTATGTACTTCTGATTATTTGAGACTGGAAGCTATGGCACCTGAACCTAGAAACCTGTTAACAATTTTTCTTTCCATTCTAAATTTCTGAGATATTGTCACCTATAAGTCATGAGCATATGTGTTCTCACATGGCTTCCTCGTGCCCTTGTCTTTATAGGTATCGATCTGGTGGAGGAAAGTCTCAGAATCAGTTGACAGTGAATGAACTTCGACAGTTTGTGACTCAGTTGTATGCACTTCCATGTGTCCTTAGTCAAACACCATTGCTAAAGGTAACTATATAAAGATGTGTAGGAGGACTTTGGGTAAATCCCATATTTTATATACTCAATTGACATTATTAAGTAACCCTCTTGGGTGGCTAATTTGTATGTTAATTTTGGTGTGTGGGTGTGTGTATCTGCTGAGACCAAAAGAAAGCATCAGATGCATTTGCCCTTGAATTACCAGTGGTTGTGAGCCACCGACATGGGTACTGGGAACTTCAATTCTGTTCTTCCTGAAGAGTGGCTAGTACTCTGCACCTCTGAACCATTGCTCCAGTTCAATAGTTTGCAGATATACAGTGTTTGTAGGTGTATATAGATATAGATACAGTGTTTGGAGATTATAATAGAGGGAAGATAAAATTGGAGATTTTTACTTTGAAAGTGACCCCTGAATCTGGTATGATGACCCACACTTGTAATCCCAACATTTAGAGCCCAAGACGGGAGGACTGCCACAAGTGTGATGTCAGCCTGTTCTCCATAGTAAGTCCAAAGAGCCAGAGAGATGGTTAAGAGTTCTCTCTTGTGTACAGTTACGAGGACCAGAGGTTGGATTTCTTGCTCATGCCTCTGACCCAAATTCCAAGGGGTCCCAGAACAGGATATGCCAAGACTTGTTGTCTTCCTAGTTGGCGGGTAGGGTATGGGAGGGAGATAAATAAGTATGGTTGATAAGTAAGTAGATAAGTGTGAGTGCCCAGTTCAGGGAATAAAGGATTTCTTTTGTTTTGTTTTGTTTGTTTATTTTTTTTAGGTAGAATATCAATTTTTTTATTTTTTATTTTTGTTTTGTTTAGTTTTTTGAGACAAGGTTTCTCTGTGTGGTGTTGTAGACCAGGCTGGCCTTGAACTCACAGCAGTCTGCCTGCCTCTGCCTCCCCGAGTGCTGGGATTAAAGTTGTGTGCCACCATTGTCTACGTGAATTTTACATTGTAAGATTGAAAGAAGCCAAGTGTTGCTGGGCATGGGCACGGTGGCGCACACATATGGTACTCAGACGCACATTCTGGCAAAACACTCATATCCACAAAAAATCAAAAAAGATATTTTAAGATATTTTGTGAAAAGTCGGACACAGTGGCACAAGCCTGTAATCCACGCACTCATGGAGTCAGAGGCCGGTGGATCACTGTGAGTTTCAAGGCCAGCCTGTTCTACAAAGTGAGTCGAGGATAGCCAAGGCTTGAAAAACCAAAAATAAAAATAAAAAAGTAAAATATTGAAGTGCTATTTTGATGGCATGACTTCTATTGTTTGGTTTAATTTGCTTGCTTTCTTTTAGGATCTCTTGAATCGTGTGGAAGATTTCCAACAGCAAAGCCAGAAACTGCTGTCTGAGGAAATGCCTAGTGCTGCTGAGCTACAGGCTTTGCTGGATGTCAGCTTTGAATTTGATGTTGACCTTCCACAACTTGCTGAGATGCGTATTCGCTTAGAGCAGGCCCGTTGGCTAGAAGAGGTGCAACAGGCTTGTCTGGACTCCAGCTCCCTTTCTTTGGATGATATGAGGCGACTCATAGACTTGGGGGTGGGGCTAGCTCCATATTCTGCAGTGGAGAAAGCTATGGCCCGCCTGCAAGAACTGCTTACAGTGTCTGAGCATTGGGATGACAGAGCCAAGGGTCTGATCAGAGCAAGGTAAAACAGAGCATACTCTCCCTGGGAAGTTTGGAAACAGGTGAACTTGAAAGCATAGAGCACGGAGACCAGTGTTGATGTGCCGTTAATTGCTGTCCTCATAGCGTACTTGTGAAAAAGCTGATTGTCTGGGCCTGTGTTGAAACATGGTTAAAGGGAATCAGCCAGGGTTGGTGGCATACTCCTTTAGGTGCTGGGACGTAGAGGCAGGCAGATCTCTGAGTTTGAGGCCAGCCTGGTCACAGAGTAAGTTCCAGGACAGTCAGGACTGCATAGTGAGACCCTGTCTCAAAAAACAAGACAAAATAAAAAAATATTTTCTTTAGTGTTTATGAAATAAATGATTTGGATGGAAATGACTATTTTAAAGATAAAGTTAAGTGAAATTTCCCTATGCTCTTTGGGAGAAGAAAAAGCCTACAAAATGTGGAACTTCTCAAACTTACAGTTAGTAAAGAAAATACCAAGTCATGAGAGGCAAATAAATGTCTTGAGAGTTGATGTGTTCATTCTGTGCAGTGGTGATATTGCAGATTATTTTTAGTAGAAAGAACTTGTTGCTGTTGTTTGGTGAGTCAGGATGCCTCATTGTTTTAGACATTACTGGAAGTGTGTTAGCCATTTGATCCAGAGGTAAAGATGAAGTTATTTCCTAATCTTTCCTTGTGTGGCAGATCTTTATTGGTTCAGAAGACAACTTGTGTTCAAAGTCTAGTTTTAGACACTGTTTTGCATTCTTAAAGTAGTGGTCACTGAGCAGATAGGGTGGGAAATTTTTTGGTATTGTGCTTTGAGTATGTTAATGTTTTAGATAATTTAAATTTTTATTTTATTTGATCCTTGACATTTTGTCTAGCTTTACCATAGGAGAAATTATTAACTATAATATTGCTAAGTTCCTATGTGCAGTAGAAGTTTGTTATAGTATAAAATCAGGAACAGGTAGAACTAAAATGCATTTCTAGAGTCTGGGGCTGGAGAGATGGCTCCTGCCCTGTCATGGCACACGGGCGTATTTCCAGCACCAAGTTCACAACTGCTTGAAACTGCAGGGCTTCTGGTGCCTTCTGCAGGCACTCATGTATACATATACATACACGCATATAAAATAAAATGATGAAAACCTTATTTGCTTTTACATCTTAATCATTTGAAATGAGTTAATTTGATACGTAGTGGTCAGTGCCATTAATATAAAACTTTTTTTTTGGTCATGGTGAATTTTTTTAGAAATGTAGTCTTTTGGTAACTAAGAAAAATGCAGTTCAGCCTGGAGAAGTGGCTTAGCAGTTAGGAGCACTAGCTGGTCCTCTAGAGAACCTGGGTTCAGTTCCCAGCACCCACATCACAGCTGTCTGTTACTCTAGTTCCAGGGATCCATGGCACCAGGCATCCACGTGGTACTCACACACACATATGCATGCAGGCAAAATATCCAAACGCATCAAATAAAATTTTCTTTTTTAAAAGATTTATTTTATT
Organism: Pachyuromys duprasi; assembly: GCA_028658305.1. NCBI lineage: Eukaryota > Metazoa > Chordata > Mammalia > Rodentia > Muridae > Pachyuromys > Pachyuromys duprasi. Next base: position 5,180,867 of record CM053757.1, on the reverse strand, counting down.
TTTTAAAGAAAAGAAAAAATGCAGTTCTGATCCATCCGTGTTTTGCTTCCGCAGACCTCGGCACTCCTTGAGTAGCCTTGCTACAGCAGTCAAGGAGATGGAGGAGATCCCTGCCTATCTGCCCAATGGTGCAGTCCTGAAAGAATCCGTGCAGAGAGCCAGAGACTGGCTTCAAGATGTAGATGCACTACAGGTTGGTTCAAAAAGGACAGAAGGTTGTTGGGGGGGGGGGCGCTGAGTGTGTAAGTGTAATTAGCTGTAGTTTTTCCCCTGCCTGGATCGGCCGTAAATAGGGAAGAAGCTTTTCCACTGCTGGTCCTCAGCAGCCTTTGTTTTCCTTCATGGTGGACAGAAGTGAGCCCGGCTGCAAGCAGGAGCAGGTCACAGTCCTCTGCTAATTGAATTCTTAGCTCACATCAGCCTGGGCTCTGAGACCCTCAAGACAGCTCAAACATGTAATGACCATGGCCTACAAGTTCCCTTCTTTGGCTTCTTAGAGCTTGCTGTCCCTCACTTTTCTGTTTTGTTTTCTTTTGACACATATTTGTGTGTGTGTGTGTGTGTGTGTATGTGTGCGCGCGCGCACGCGCGCGCCTTTCACCTCTGAGCTATCTCTTCAGTCCTGTCCTATAAAATCTCTTTTATTCTTTGAAAAGTTCCCCAACTTCCTTTTCCCACTCCTTAGCTACCTGTAGTGCGTCTCCCACCCCTCTTCATGTCCCTTCTCTTTTTCTTTCTAATATCCATGGTCCTGTCCTTGACATAGTAGTCAGAAGAGCTGGGATGAGAAGCAGGAAATTGTGTACAAATAAATGGGCTTTCCAGGTGCTTTTTTGTTTTTTCAAGACAGGGTTTCTCTGTGTAGCCTTGGCTGTCCTGGACCTGCTTGTAGACCAGGCTGGCCTCTTAACTTACAGCATTTTACCTGCCTCTGCCTCTCTGAGCGCTGGGATCAAACCGCACCAACACCGCCCAGTCCAGATGAATCTTATATGTGCTAAAGTTTTAAGAAACTTGGGCTTTTGAACTCATTTTAATTTCCTGAATAATTGATACTGAATTATTTAATAAGTATATTTTACTGGCAAATGAATTTCAGTAAAATACTATCATGTTTTTTAAAGTATAAGTCAAAGTCTTGAGTTAGTACAAACTTATTTCTGTTGAGGTAAATTTCTTTGATACTTTCTTTGATAGGAACCGATGTGAAAGATGAATTTATCTTTGGTTATGAATATAAATTTATAGGTGGGTATAATCAGACAAAAGATATAATTATGTCACTTGTTTTTATCCTTAGCATTCATTGTTAAAATGAAAAATAGTTGTTGCTGTTTCTTTCCTCCCTTGGTGAGTTTAACATGGCCTAGAATGAATTATGCTTTTCCTGTTTTACAGAGAATTATTCTTTTCTTAATTTATTAGGCAGGAGGACGAGTACCAGTATTGGAAACCCTCGTGGAGCTTGTGGCAAGAGGCCGGTCTATCCCAGTGCATCTCAGCTCCTTGCCAAGATTGGAAGTGCTGGTGGCTGAGGTCCAGGCTTGGAAAGAGTGCGCTTCTAAAACATTCCTACCTGAGAATTCCCCATATTCTCTGTTAGAGGTGAGTCTGCACGCAGCCTGTGTGGAGGAGCTTTGGTAGTTTGAATATAGTCCATAGCATGCAGAAGTGACCGCATTGGTGGCTCCATCTCCTGTGAGTCGTTTAACAGTCTTTGAATGTTTTCTGGCTTCCTTTAGGACGTAGTCACTGTTTGGAGAACAGTTTTCCATTAGGTTTTGTTAGTGTGAGACAGTCTCCCTGTGTTGCCAGGTAGACTTGGAATTGTGGCAGTCTTCTCAAGTTCAGGGCTTACTGGTGTGTGACCACAAAACCTGGCTAGAAAAAGTAGACTCTAAGCCTGGCTATGATTTACTACCTTTGTTTTAGTTTTTATTTTATGTGTGTGGATGCATTGCCTGCATGTGTATATCTGTGCACCATTTGTGTGCAGTACCTGTGGGAGGCAGAAGAGGAGAATTGTAGTTAGAAGCTTTGAACCATAGGGGTACTGGGAATTAATTGGGCCCCAGTCCTTTGGAAAAGTAACCAATACTCTTAGCCACTAAACCATCTCTGTAGCTCCACTACCTGCATTTTTAATAAACATGATATATGACCTCACCAGCTTTTTAGAAGCATGTAAGCTGTGGTTTTTATATTTTCTCTAAGCTGTTGCTTATGCATTATCATTGGAATCAGTTGTCATGTCACTTTCACTTATTTCATCTGGAATAAAAATTATGCTTTTGAGCCTGCTTCTCCCTTTCCTATCTTTTTTTTTTCTTTTTTAAAATCATTTGTGTGTGTGCGTGCACACATGCACATGAGTAGAGTTTTCAGCCTTAGGAGCAGCATGTTTCAAAATAAATGGTGAAATGTATATCTGTCTCATTACTTAGGTCTTTAGTTTAGCTAATCTGAAATCTGTTCCACCAATGGTTGTGTTTTCTCTCACTAATTAGGTGCTTTGTCCTCGATGTGATATTGGCCTTTTGGGATTGAAAAGGAAACAGAGAAAGTTGAAAGAGCCCTTGCCAAGTGGGAAGAAGAAAAGCACTAAGTTAGAGAGTCTGAGCGACCTGGAGAGGGCTCTAATGGAGAGCAAAGAGACTGCTGCAGCTGTGCGTAGCATGGTTTCTTCGGCTGCTTTGTTTTGGGGGAGGGTACTTTCTTCCGGGTACCATGTAGGGATATTGGCATACTTAGTAGAATAACTTGAAAAGTGCTTGAGTTTGCCAAAAGAACTTTTGAAAATTGTCAAGTTTAAAGATAGCCGTTAGGGTTGGCATTAATGAGTTCCTGAATTCTGAAAAATAATAACAGACAAAATATCCACAAAGGTGCATAAAATTTGAATTAGGCCACCCAGTGCGAGTCTCTTTTTGTTTGTTTGTTTGTTTGAGATAAGTTCTCTACAAAAGACAAGTTCTCTAGCCCTGGTAGTCTAGTAACTCAGCAGGCTGGCCTTGAACTGGCTTCTGCTTCCTAAATGCTGGGATTAAAGGTGTGTGTCACCATGCCTAGCTAAATCTGAGTCTTAGATATTGAGAAGGTCTGAGTTTATCTAGATTTTATCTTAATATACCAAAAATTTGTTACTGATTTACTTCTATACCTATCTCCCTCTAAAAAAAGTAAAAGAAAAAAAAAATCCTTCATTTGTGTATGTACTTCCCCAATGTGAAAAGAAGAAATGGAGAGTTCATTCTGTCCTTATGACGCAGCATCTCATCTGAAGATTCAAGATTGGTCTGGCTTGCTTCTTTTTTTTTTTTTTTTAAGATTTTACTTATTTATTGTGTAGACAATATTCTGTCTGCATGTACAACTGCACACCAGAAAAGGACACCAGATCTCATTATAGATGGTCATGAGCCACCACATGGTTGCTAGGAATTGAACTCAGGACCTCTGGAAGAACAACCAGTGCTCTTAACCTCTGAGCCATCTCTCCAGCCCCTGGCTTGGTTCTTAAAGAATTTGTTTCCTTGTGTATCTCTTCTCTCCTGGTCAGTTGGCTAGTTAATCTGAAAAAATCCCTAGAATCTAGAAGTGCTTAGTCTGATCCTGTTAAAAAAAAAAAGTTCCATTTATGGACAGCTTGTAAGTGGTGTGTAGAGAAAATATGTTCAAAGCATTATCCTGTCTTATGACTGAAGTTGATTCAGCTCTTTTGTATGTTTAAGCCCCTTCATAAGGTTAAGAGGCATGTACCACCGTGTCTGACTTAGCGAGTGCTGGGGATGGATTCTTGTGCTTTCTTCATGCTGGCTAAGCACCCTTAGCCATATCCCCAGCCCCAGATGGTTGTCTTTTTGTCAGAGACTTATTTCCTAGGCTCTTACTGTGGTATTCATCACATATAGATGGTGTATCAGAGAACAACAGTAAGACATAAAACAGCCACCATTGTAGTTCAGGCTGGATTGAAGGTCTAGCTGGACTCAGTCCTCTTGTCTTAGCCTCCTAAGAGCCATGCTTTCAGTCTAGGGCTACCACACCTGGCTCAAGAGACTTTTCTGTCTCCTGTACCTTTCTAGAAGAGCATAAAATCTTAGGGGAACAAATACTAGTTGAGAGGTCAGAAATGAGCATACATAAAATATCAGCACCAGAGAACTAAATATTCTATGCCATAAATCTGCAAGTTTTAAGTATTTACGTTGTGCAAAGCAAAGGGTGTTCTATCTCATATCTCATGTGATTCTCATCATAGACCTTGTTGGGTTGCATATTGTCCATGCAAAAATTTAGCCATAGTGAAATGTGGCTTAGCTTGAAGCAGAGCTACTCTGGATTTAAATGCAGATAATCTACTCTGGAGCCCATCTAATTAACCTTTAGGACCTTGAGTTGTGGAGGAGGGATAGTTTTCTTTGGCAGTGTCCTTGATGGCTAACTCCTTTTCAGATGGCAACTCTTGGGGAAGCTCGCCTAAGAGAAATGGAAGCTTTGCAATCTCTCAGACTTGCCAATGAAGAGAAATTACTGTCACCTGTCCAAGATGTAGAGATGAAAGTCTGCCTGTGTCAGAAGACTCCGGCCACTCCCATGATTCAGTGTGAACTCTGCAGGGATGCTTTCCATACTAGCTGTGTATCGGTGCCTAGTATTTCACAAAGCTCCCGAATCTGGCTTTGTCCTCATTGTCGGAGGTCAGAGAAGCCTCCATTAGAGAAAATTCTGCCTCTGCTAGCCTCCTTGCAGCGTATACGAGTTCGTCTTCCTGAAGGAGATGCACTTCGCTATATGATCGAAAGAACCGTGAACTGGCAACATAGAGCCCAGCAGCTGCTTTCTTCAGGGAATCTAAAATTTGTGCAAGAACAAGTGGGCTCTGGACTGTTGTTTAGCAGATGGCAAGCCTCAGCAGGACAGGCGTCAGCAACAAACAAGGTGAGCCTGCATAGCTCTGTGGTTCCGTCTGCATCGCCATTTCTGAGACTCTCTCTGTCACTCAGAGTCATGGCACTTATCACTGCCCTCTTCAGGGGCCAGGCACCTCTCCTCTGCCGCTTAGTTTTCTTTGTTCCTAATTGTCAGTTTTAATTGATTACCTTAAAGATGATTATTTAGTACAATTATCTGTGTGTGCGCATGGGATTTGCAGGCACTTCATGAGTATGGGTGACAAAAGGCCATTTTGTGGAATCAGTTCTTTCCTATCTTTACATGGGTTCTGAGCTGGTCCTACTTTTTTTTTTTTTTTTTTTTTAGATTTGTTAATTTATTATGTATACAGTGTTCTGCCTGCACTCCAGAAGAGGGCACCAGATCTCATTCTAGATGGTTGTGAGCCACCATGTGGTTTCTGTGAATTGAACTCAGGACCTCTGGAAGAGCAGCCAGCAGAAGCGCTGTTAACCTCTGAGCTTTCTCTACCGTCCCTGTGCTTTTTGTTTTTTGATAAGGTCTCAGCTAGCCCAGAATAATTTTGAACTCACTATATGTGAGGATGATCTTGAACTGTTCCTGGCTCTGTCTCCTGAGGGCTGGGGCTATGGGCGTGTGAGACTTTTTGATTCTGGGGACAGAAACTAGGGCTTCATGCTTGCTGGTCAGATGCTTGACCAAGCGAACTGCACCTCAACCATCAGGACGCTTCCTTAGACAGCCTGTTTCTGTTGTGTACATGCCCATCTTTTGTATATACAGATAATTTTTCTACTTCATTATGTGCATATTTAACTTATGCATGTACTTTTATTTTAATTTTTTGCTTGGTTGAATTTTTTTCCTTTCATGTAAGTCACTGTGTAGAAAGGGAAACCACCACTTGCTTGTCCTAAAAGCCTTTAAGGAAGAATGTTCAAAGGGTTCAGATGCATTTGTATGTTTCTGTGTATGTTTGTGTATGTAGGCCTTGGTCAGGTCCCTTAGGAGCTGTCTACCTTGTTTTTTGAGACAGGGTTTCTCACTAGAATCCGAGGCAGACCAGTTATGGTCGCTTGGCTGGCCAGTGAGCTCCAGGGATCTGTTTTTGTCCTAATCGTTGGTGCTGGGATTGATTACTAGCATATTACACTTGCCTAGTTTATTATTTTTGTCTATTTGCTTGCTTGCTTTAGTGTGCATGCTGGAAATCAAACTGAGGTGTTGATGATTATCAGTGACAAACACTTTACATACAGAGCTGTCTCCCTAAGTTCCTAATCGTGATCTTACTGTCAAAAGGCAGATCTTTCTGCCATCGTTACAACAGCTTGTCCGTTTCTTGGCTATAGGAAGAGAATGTAATGATAAAGGAATTAAGTACAGGTAGAATGACATAGTCTTTACATTTATTCCCCACTTTTTATTTTTATTTATTATTTATGTATATGTGTGTTTTAAACTGCATGTATGTATGTGTACTACATGTGTGCCTGGTGCTGGCATAGATCAGAAGATGTCACTGGGTCCCCGGAAACTATGTGAGTGCTTTGAATTGAACTGCAGGAACAAGTGCTCCTAACTACTGAGCCAGCTCTGCAGTCCCTTTAAAATTTTATCACAATTATATGCATGTGTGTGCAAGCAGGAATTTGTTCTCTCCTTCCATCCTGTTCTCATTTTTGAACTCAGGTCATGAGGCTTTGTGCCAAGCACCTTTACCTGCTGAGCCAGTTTGCTGGTCCCTTTCCCAATATATTTCTGTAACAGAGACATTTACAAACTGGGCATAGTGTACTCACCTGTGTCCTTAGCTGCTCAGAGGACTGAGACAGGATCACTTGAGCCACAGGAGTTTCAGACCAGGCTGGACAATGTAGAGAGACCCCATCTCTGTAAACAACTTGAGGGTAGATATGGCCCACTGTGTTTGTCTGCGGTTTGACTTCCAGCACCACAAAGGAGAGGGTAGGAGGAGAAATTGACAGTTCTTAGGTTTGGTTGATCATGGATATGGGAATTAACTGCTCAGCAGAGCACAGGTAAGAATGGCCTGTCTTACTTACACCATTGGTTTGTTCCTCTTCAGGCTTCTGAAAAAGCAAGTGATTAAATATTTGCTGCTGTTTGGGTAGCCAGCAGCAGAGTCACTTGTTTATTAATAAGGGAAGAGACAAAGTTGTTGCTCATTTTTAAGACAGGGTTTCATAGAGCCATGGATGTCCTCAAACTCCTGACCCTTCTGCCATTATCTCCCAAGTGCTGGGATTACAGGTGTATGCCCCCATGCTCACAATTTGTCTTATTCCATCTTACCTTTAGTAAAAAAGTTGTTACTGAACGGTGGTATGGTCTGTTCTTCTTGCGGAGAAAAGGATTTATTTCCCAGTGTCTTCAGCTCTCTGAGATTAGTCTGAATGCACTTGGGAAATTCTCTGGCTTCATTTTTAGGAGGGTGGGTTTGGCCAGTCTTTTGATGCCAGAGGAGACTGACTGAAAAAAATATGAAGTCTTATTCTAGAAACTACTTTTATTGGACTACTAGGAGTGTTTTCAATCTGCAAAAGCCTTGTAATAAGGTGTTTTTCTCTCATTAGGTGTCTCAGCCTCCTGGCACAACATCCTTTTCATTGCCTGATGACTGGGACAACAGAGCCTCATACTTACACTCTCCCTTCTCTACTGGGCAGAATTGTATTCCCCTTCATGGTTTGTATTTTATTTTATACTATTCCTAGATAGTAACAGGCGATCTTACCTAGTCCTGTAGCTTTTCTAATAGCTTTCATAATAGATGTAGTTTTATAAAAGACGATCTGCTATCTTAAAGAATTCCTTGCAGTTATTGTGTTACTTATAAATAATACCTGTATTCAGGAGGCTAAAGCAGGAGGATTACACATTCAACACCTTCTGGGCTACGTAGTGATGCTCTCTTTCTTTCAAAAACAACAAACCAAAAAAAATAAATAACACACCAGAGCCAAAGACTTTATTACTATGCATGGGATATTACATTTTGGGATGAGTTAATGCTATGCCAAGGAGCACCAAGCACCATGTATTTAGGGCAGATTTGTACTACCTTGTTGTTTTAGACTTCTGGAGGATACTAAAAGTAACTCATATTTGAAATCTACCTCCTTCCTTTTTTTTATTTTCTTCTTCTTTTATTTTATTAAATTAAGCTCAGGATGGCCCCAAATTCACTGTTTAGTTGAAAATGATCTCATTTTAAAAATAACAACAACAACAAAACCTGTTTATGTATTTTTATTTTGTGTATGGGTGTTTTGCCTGCCTGTTCTGTATGTCTGTACCATGTATATGCAGTGCCTATAGCGGCCATGTATATGCAGTGCCTACACCTTGGGACTGGAATTTTAGACAGTTACAAGCCACCATGTGAGTGCTAGGAATTGAATCTGGGTCCTCTGGAAGAGCAGCCAGTGCTCTTAGCTTCTGAGCCATCTCTCCAGTCCCAGAAAATGACCAGTCATTTTTTTCCAGGGCTGGAGAGTGGTCCTCTTTCTGTGTGTGTGTGCGCATGTGCATGTGTTTTATTAGCCTATGTTGGCCATGTAGCTGAGGATGAACTTGAGCTCCTAATCCTCCTATTTCCAGTTCTGAAAGTGCTGGGATTATCCGTGTATACCACCATTCCTAGCCCTCTTTAGAGTTCTGCCTAGAGTTTCAGCTGGAGTCTTGATCCTTAGTCATCCTTATGAGGGTATTAAGTCATATGGTCTGAGCTCCTTGTTCTACTCAAATTGTTTATGGTGTAGGCCAACAGTTTCTTTTGTGACAGTGAAATTTGTCAAGGTAGACACATCTCTTTTGTATGAGCAATAGGTAAATTCTGATGGAGTGGGTATTTCCCCTGTAAGCAGAAGTCTTGGAGAATCTACATTAGCCTCTCTCTGTTGTATTACGGTTTAGGCACATTAAGTAAACCTAACAAACTGACTGCAATTAAAGGAGGAAAGGTGGGACATGGTATGGGAACAGCCTTTTGTACCTGACAGGCTTACATGTGCATGTATTAAATGTCTCTGATCCCATTCTGACTGGGTGTGATCTTTAACAGGTTTGAGTCCAGAAGTGAATGAATTGCTGATGGAAGCCCAGTTGCTCCAGGTGTCCCTTCCTGAAATTCAGGAGCTTTATCAGACTTTGCTTACAAGGCCAAGCGCTGCTCAGCAAGCTGACCAAGGCTCGCCGGTTAGATCTAGTAGTGAAAAGGTGAGTGAGTCAGATCTGCAGCAGCACTGCACCTTGTAGTGTCACCCTGCCTAATGATTTGGCAGAGTAGATGGCTGAGTCTTTGAGCCATGAGAGCATGCACACTGTCCCCTCACAGCTCCATTCTGCAGGAGGACACACACTGAGTACCGTTTGCAGCAGTCTGGGTGTCATAGCTTAGATGTGGGGTGTGGGTCCTGTTTATGTCTGAATTTTTCTTTTTTCTGTTTTAGGGAACTGTTCCCATCACTCCCCTGTGGTAGGATTATAAAGACGCTAGATAGCAAAAGCTTTCATTATTTCTCCAAACCAGTATGCTAAGACTGTATATGTGGAGGCTGAGAGTGCTTATCTTACACTCTAAAAGATACTCTGTAATGTCCTGTTCCCTGTCTCCCATGCCCTTACATGTATATTTTTGTGTGGTGTGTGTTTATGTGTATATGTTTTCACATGTGTATGTTTAAGTGAAATATATATATTTGCTTGTGATATGGATCCTGAAGTTGATGTCAGAATCTTGGATTGGTCTCCACTTGATTCACTGAGATTGGATCTCTGAATTGCATTCAGAGCTTGCAGATAGGCTATTCTTACTCGTCAGCTTGTTCCAGGGATCCCCTGTCTCTGACTTGCTGAAACCACAGACAAGCTACCATAGCCACTGAGTATTGACATGGATTTGGGGTCCTTTTGCTTTTGTGTCAAGCACAGTAACTGCTGAGCCATCTCCCAGTCTCTGTAATAATAGCCTGTGTTTCAGCACAGTCAAGGAGCTTCTGCTCCCTTTCAGCTCTGGAAGGCGCTGTCACACATAGTGCCCCTGAGAATATAATTAGGAGTAAAAGAACCTACTAGGAAGACTGAAATCATGAGGAAAAGGATCCTTATGAAAGGTGACCTGAAGACTGATCACAGATAGACTTAATCACCTTACTGCTCTAAGGGTTGGAATAGATGTTTTTCACAAGTACTTAGAGTATTTAGCCACTCACTCAAGGATTTGATGAAAAGAAGGGTCTGTGTATGTCCTTTCTCTCCTGGTGCTAGCAGGCCGTTTTGAAGGTCAGTTGTGTCATTAGCAACCTATCCTTGCACTCCCCTCAGTTCCCAGTGAGGAGGGACGGAAGTTAGGCTGGTTGTTTTGTGGGACTCGAGGTACAGAAATAGTAGTAGTGGTTGGGATGTAGTATATCCTAAAGGATTGTTTGGTTTCTCACTTGCATATATTCTTTAGTTGCATCAATTTTTGTAATGGGCAAACTGAAGGCTAAAACTGAATTTGCCATCTCCCACCCAGAATGATTGCCTTCGAGGGAAACGAGATGGAATCAACAGTCTTGAGAGAAAACTGAAGAGACGCCCAGAAAGAGAAGGCCTTCCCAGTGAACGGTGGGATCGAGTTAAAAAAATGCGGACACCCCAAAAGAAGAAAATCAAACTGAGTCACCCTAAGGACATGAACAGTTTCAAATTAGAAAGAGAGCGTAGCTATGACTTAGTCCGTAATGCCGAAACTCACTCCTTGCCCTCAGATACATCCTACTCTGAACAGGAGGACTCTGAGGATGAAGATGCCATCTGCCCAGCTGTGAGCTGCCTGCAGCCAGAAGGAGATGAGGTCAGTGAGGTTTGGGCCATAGAGGACGTGCTTTCCCTTAACTCAGAAACCCTGTAAGTTAGACCTCATCTCCTTGGGTCTTTCTCTTCTGCTTCTGCTTTGAGCTGATCTGAATGGATTGCTCAGTTCTCCCCTACTGATATCTCTGCTTTTAACCATCGGTCCTGGGTCTTCTTCCTTTCCTTGAAGAAACTCTCGTTCTTCCCTTTTTTCCTTCTCTTGCTCCTCCAGCTTTCACCGTCCCGGCGCTCAGAAGGTGGGAGGGATGCTGACGGAGTGCCCTTTTGCTTACCGTCACAGGGCCGCACTGTCTACCCCAAAGCAGGCACAACCTGAAGAGTGACTCTGCCTCGGTTGCTTTGGTGGTGGGACAGCCACACTCCAGTGCTTAAGCTGTTGTGCCTGAGGCCCCAGTGCTGGGACAGTGGCCATTAGTGGCAAACGGCCTGAATATCTTGAGGCTGGCCTGCCCAATTTTGAATGGCATTTTTTCCTCTGAACACCCCATCTCCCTGCTCTTTGTAACCAGGTGGACTGGGTCCAGTGTGATGGCAGCTGCAATCAGTGGTTTCACCAGGTCTGTGTTGGTGTCTCTCCAGAGATGGCAGAGAAAGAAGACTACATCTGTGTGCGCTGTACTGGGAAGGACGCACCAAGCCGAAAGTAAAAACAAAATACACTCTCACTTCATGTAATTCAGGACTCCAACAAAGAAGATTTCCTCAGTCTCAGCAAAGCTACAGGACTGGAATCGAGCCAGCCTGTACTCGGTGCTATTTCTATTCCTTACGGGATCATTTTTCCAGAACTCTTTGAAAAAAAGAAAAAAAACAACTAAAAAATTTTTTGACACTTTTTGTATTTTTTTCCTTAAGAGCTGTTTGTGGTTGTTGAAGTTTAAAATGCTGACTGTTTTTTGCAGGGGTCTTTACCGATTTCGAAGGGATTGGAGTTTGCACCTTTTTGTGTACAGCATTAACATTGTACTTCTGCCTGGGATAGACCGGCCTAAGAATCCAACTCACTTTTAGAGCCCAGAAGGGGCTCCAGAATTCCAGTAACCCTTACTGAGCAACCGATCTCCTGTACTCTGTTACCACATTGGGGGATTTTACGTTTTTCACTTTGGGGTTTTTGTTCCTTTCTTTCTCTGCTTCTTTTCCTTTCTGGTAGGGTAGGTTTATTTATCTGAGCAATAACTTCTATGTTGGTTTCAGTGGCTGGAATTAAAACAAAACAAACTTCTAAACAGTGTGTTGGTGCTTTAGCATTTGGTTAATGTACAGAAAGCAAATGTCTAGTTTCTAGTGTCACTGATGAACTAGTGATGTAGAAAGAGACTGCGCTGTAAGTAATCGCCACAGCTGTATTTTGGCTTTCTCCCTGCCCGTTTCCGCCTCCCCCCCACCCCCTTTTTTTTTGGTAGATTGTATCAAATGTTGCAGTTTATATTGTGGAATAATAAATCCTTGGTCCTATTATAACACTAGACTACAGCTTCTTCTGCCCTTTCACCTCATGGGCCTACAAAACCAGAGGGGTTGCTTGCTTTTGCTTCTTCCCAGGCAGGCTGCAGCAGAAGTGTGAGGAGGTTTTTGCAGCCTGACTCTTTAGGTGGGCCTATGCCTTCATGCCCCGCTAATAAAGAACCCTGTGTTCGAAGACCAGAGCCAGCCTTTCAAGCCATGTTCTTTTTTAGATAAGCTCTCAGAATGTTGGAATGTCCCTAAATCACTCTGACTTTAAGTCCTCTTATGGAATGCTTTTATCGTATTTGAATTAACAGAGAAGTTTGATTGAGAGTTAAGTTTAGAGGCTTGGTTCTAATGTATTATTTGAGGGGAAATTTGGAACTACCATCCCTGCCTGCCTGGGATTCCATTCCCAACTCTGTAATTCTGTCCATCTTAACTGGTTGTGGACAGCCCATAGCTGTTTCCCTCTGTTCTACAGAGGGGAAGGCTTTCTGGTGAGCAAAACAACAGGCTTCTGCTTACTTAAATTATTGCAAACACTGTTTTCCTCACTGTCTATAGCCATAGGCTTGATGGTGGGTAGAACTAGTAGCCCTTTCATGAAACATCAGAAAGCAGTTTGTGATGTAGCAAAGATTTAAATGTATCGTCCCTTTTATGCAATCCAGATAATTAAATTTGTTTAAGACTAACTCCTAGTGGTCCACAGTGTCCTGCAGTTGCTGTGATGTCTCTTCTTGTCTTTGAAGGGGCGCTACTGAGGCCAGGGATGCAGCTTAGTGGTGGAACACTGGCCTGACATAAACAAGGCCCTGGATCCTATACCCTGCACTACCAAAAGGAAAACAATTAGGTGCAAAGAAAAAGGCCTGCTGTTAAATTCAAGCCTGGCTTTGTTTTGTTTTCCAAGACACTGTGGCCCTGGCTGTCCTGGAACTCACTGCTGTAGAGACCAGGCTGACCTTGAACTCAGAGATCCACCTACCTCTGCCTACCTAGTGCTGGGATTAAAGGCAGTGTGCCACCACTGCCTGTCTCCCTCTAGTTCTTAATAATTGTTTTATTTGCTCATTTGAGTTTCACAGGGTCCAGGCCTGTTTTGTAGCCAAGTGTTACCTTGAACTTCTGACTGTCCTGCCTTTATCTTCTAAATTCTGGGGCCAAAAAAAAATGTGTGCACTACCATGCCCCCTCTGTGTAGTTGCTGGGGATCAACCCGAGGGCCTTGTACATGCCAGGCAAGCACTCTACCAAGTGAGCTACATGTTTTCCCTTCAGCAGCTTTTCTTTGTGTGCGCCTTGTACACAATCTGTGATTATTAGCCATCTTGCTGAGCTAGCCACTTCAGTCACAGGAGATAGGAATCATCCCCTTCCTAAATGGGAATCAGGGCAGCTGCACAAAATCATATTGTGAGTCAAAAGCAAATGGCGCCTAGGTTTTCCTCAGTTCTCCCAAGTGTTTTCATCAGTCCTACCTTGTTCAGTGTTAAACACTGCAAATGATGGAGACATTCAGCTTCCAACTTAGACTACCTGTGTGCCTAACTACAAACTAAGGTTTTGTCAAAAACACATTTTATAATTTATTATGTGCTCTGACACTTGCTGATACCTTAGAACAGTGGTTCCCAACCTGTTGGTCACAAACCTTTTGGCAAATCTCTGTCTCCTATAAAATATTTACATTACAATTCATAACAGCAAAATTACAGTTCTGAAGTAGCAATGAAAATAATTTTCTGGGGAACCCCTTTAGGGCTGCAGCATTAGGAAGACTGAGACCCACCGCCCTAGAGGGATGTTGCATGTATGGAGAAAGAAGGTAAATAGTCACTGACTGAGTTTTCTCTTAGTTGGCCTTGCAGTCCCTGGGTTTGGAGGAGAGAGGACTAGAGTTAAGAGTCAGGAGGAGGATGGACAGTAGGCAATCAGCGAGTAGAGAACTCCATCGCAAAGGCTGGGACAAATGCTCTACCTCACTTCAGCGCCTATTACTGCAAGGGTTCTTATATAAAAGGCTGTTTTCTATGAAGCTAGTAGCTGGAGAAAGCATAACTTGACCTAGCTTTCAAGAGGCTCACTTGGGACTGGGGCAAGTGAAGTCAGAAATACAAACCTTCATTCTGTCACTGAGCCCTAAGACAATTAGGTGGGCTGGGGGTGTCGTTTGTCAGAGTACTTGCCTATCATCTGTACAACCCTGGTCTTGATGGATAGTCCATCAGCGCGTGCGTGCGCACACACACACACACACAAACACAAAACCCAGAAAAACAAGAATCGTAGCACATAATTGCAAAGAGGATTCTGCCTTCGTTCAAGGCCAGCCTGGGTTAAAAACACAACAAAAACCTAAAATATCAAAAACCAGAGAATATCATCTGGTTTGGTATAAGATGCACCTAGTTTGCCCACCACTGACAGCAGTGCTGCGAGCCATAATCCCCGGCACCCAAGTTGAGTCAGGAGGCTTGTTAGTTTGGGCCTGTTCTGAGTTACACAGTAAGACTGCCTCCAAGGTGAACACTGTAAAATGTGGCTTTTGGGTATTAGTGTGTGACTAATGCTGCGATGCTGAGAACAGTTGGCAGTGGTTGAAACTGGGCTTCTCTCCTACCCTTGCCTGGGTTCCAGCCATCAAATGGTCACCAGGCTTCTGCTCCAAGCAGCTTCCCCCGGAAGCCCTCTGCAGCCGTAAGGCCTCCGTGTAGTGGATTTCTACATTTTCCTCTTCCTATTATGTCTGGATGGATATTTGGCAGTCCTATAGACCGTCTTATGCCTTGGAATGAACATGGGGAGGTATTGGGTCATCATGGGTATTTTCCTGGGCCCAGTACGGCCTGAGGTTCTCCCTGTAACTGACTGGAACAGATTCTTCTATACCTGTAACAGGTGAATTGGACAGCAGGCATTTTAAATGATCACTAAGCATTAAGCTAGAGCTGCTCATTCCGTAACATCTGACATGCTAGTCTGTGCTATGCGTCAGCCTATATTAAAATACTATGTTTAGCTGGAGGTGAAGCTCCATGAGTGAGGCCCTGAGTTTAGTTTCCAGAAACGTCAAAAAAGGCTTTTTCCTGCTCTGATGCTGCAGTCATCTGGAATGTTGCTTGTTGAGAAGAACTGCAGAAGAGAGCAGTGAAGACCCCATCACCATCCTTTTGCGAGCTCAGTGTCCTTCCTCAGTGGTGACTGAGACCCCATGATGGCTTCTTCCCTGGTGGCCTTCTGTCCTCAGTCCTTTGCATGTGGCTCAAGTTTCTCAACTTTGTCTGAGAGGCTTCATGTGTAACTTGTAAAGAAAATGCTGCTAAAAAGTTCTAAACAAAAAATGGCATAAAGCCATACTGTTGTAATTTATTTTTAAGACATAATCAAATTGTATGGTATCTTACACTCTTGGCAGACTTATGTAAACAAAATGTCATGTTTAAATATTACTTAATGTTTCTGTACATTTTCATCAGCATAAATGAGATATGTCAAGCCAGCCAACAGCAGAGGTGATGATCCAACTCCTGGTTTGGGTTCTGAGATAAAGGGTAGAGGACTGTGATATGGTGAGGTCAGATGTTTTGAATTTTCAGGATAATTTGCCTCACAAAAGGATGGAATAGTAGAATTGCTTGGTCAGTTTCAGGTGAGTAGAGACAACAGGGCTGTTCTTCCTCTTTTTTAGAGACACAGAAATATAAGTTACCTTAAATATTTGCCTTCCAATGTATGATAGCCCGTCAATTTATTAGTTCCTGTAAGTAGAACAGTGTGGAGTCTCTGCCACCGGCCCCTGCCAGTGCTTTCCTGTCTTGGCTCTCATGTGAGCATACACAAAAGAAAGCCTTTGTACATACAGTCTGGGCTGGCAGTGACAGATAAAAGGAAAAGTGTACATCTAATTTTAGCCTACATTATAACCGTGTACATTCATTACCCTTTGGAATTGATGTGGGGTTGAGGGTGGGGAGGGCCTGTGCAGGCTGTGAGTGCTCTCTAGGCAAAGACCATGAGCATAGTCTCCTGGGGAAATGCAGAGGGGCTGTCAAGGGTAGTGCCATGTGGCTAAAAGTTGTCTGGTGTTTCTATGCCAGTGAAAGCTCTTGCCAAGGCATCCAAAGCTATGAGGAAATAAATGCTGGTCAAGACAATGTTACCTGAAGCTTTCTTGATTCAGCTGGAAGTGTCCTACTGTTCAGGGTCACTTAGCCCCACCCTCAAAACCACTGTAAGAGACAAGTGTTTTCAACATGTGGAAACCAAAGAGTTAACACAGAGGCAGACTTGAGGAATGGGATTGTTCTAAGAACATTTCGCTCTGTCCCACTACAAGGACTTCCTGCAGGTTCCAGAGAACCATGAGGTTTGGTGAGTCATCTCTTATAACGGTGGGCATGTGTCTCAGGGGTTCAGTTTTTCAAGACAGGACTTCTGTATAACAAGCCGTGGCTGTCCTGGCTTTGTAGACTAGGCTGGCCTCAAACCTGCCTCTGCCTCCAGAGTGCTGGGATCAAAGGTGTGTGCCACCACACCCAGCTTAAAGAAATCTTAAAATCTAGTTTAGTTTTGAAATGGCCACCTCTGAGTAAAATACTTCCTGGTCTGATTCCTCTGCCCCGCTGAGGCCGAGAACACATGGTCACTGCTGCATGCCATGACTACTCAGGCAGGAAGCCAGTCGTGGGGACTAGCTGCTCAGGTGGCTGCCGTGCACTGGAAAACTGACAGGTCATCTTGGCTTTGAGGTCCTAGCTTGTTTCTTTGCTCTGTTTTATCCACTACATCCCTCCCCTCTCCACCCACTGAATGAGCAAAAGCAAACAAATGGGACTTTCCATTGAATCAAGTGGAGTAGTGGGTAGGTAGGGTTGGAGAAGGAATGGGGCAGTGATGAGCCCTCTGCTCAAAAGGCTTGTTTTCCATATTGACTCAGCCTGTTCTCTGCAACTCCAGTCTTGGCCATTAGGTGGCGCTATTTTGTTTCGTGGATGCTTTGGACCTTATGGTATTTAGGTTCATCCAGTTCAGTGGCCAAAAGGAGGGAAACAAATTAGTGAATTTAAGCGACCTTCAATAAGATGATAAGCAGTTTTAAAGGCTCCAAGTATCTCTAGGAGAGAAAGTATTGTGCATCGGATTAGTTGCTTGCCTTGTTGCAACAAAACATCTGACAAGCAAATTAAGGTTTATAGTTTGAGACTACAGTCCACCATGGTGGGAAAACCATGGCAGCAGTAGCTTGAGGCAGCTGGTCAGATTGCATCTGCAGCCAGGAAGCAGGGAGATAGGAGTGCCAATGCCTTCAGCAATCTAGAGAAACCACTCATGGGCATGCCCAAAGGTTTGTCTCCAAGTGATTCTATATCCTGCCAAATTGATAATAAAAAAGCCATCATAATTCCCTTCTCCAAAATCTGTCTTTGAGAACGTTTGTGTACTGATCCCAGGGAGAACAAAGGTGACCGAGTAGTCCTCCTGATGTGGGTACTACCATTCAGGCCTTGGTCAGGCTGAGGTGTACTCATGGGAAACCTCATTATTATTCTCCCACAACCATCTTGGCTGGAGAAGGATTGAGGATAATGTACAAGTAACTGTGGGTCCTAGGGATGTAAACAGGAGGTGATCACTTCCTCTTTGCTGGCCAGCCTGTAGTGACCCTTGGGGAAGCCATTATTAAGGATGTGTGACATGAACTGGATTGAGAACCTGTGTGAAGCATAAAACCAGCTCCCAGGGTGTGCTTTTACTTCATTTTCCCATTGTGTCATGACAATCACACTTTTTAAAGTTTTTATTCCATTTGTGTGTGCATGAGTGAGGGAGTCAGGACAATTCGGGAGAGTTGGTCTTACCACTTAGGTGCCAGGGATCTAACTCTGTCAGACACAACAGCAAATTCCTTACCCGCTGAGCTCTCTCATTGGCTCTTGAGTTTTTAGAAAAAAGCTTTGGAGCATTGCCTACCAGGCATGACTTAAAGATTTACGCTTAATCCTAATACAAAATAGAATTTTTCTGTAAGGGTTGAGATAGTTTAAATTTTTATTTTTATTTTCTGTGTATGAGTGTTTAGCCTGCATGTATCTCTGTGCACCATGTGTGTGCCTGGTGTCCAGGGAGGTCAGAAGAGTGTTAGATCTCCTGGGACTAGAGTTAGATGGCTCTGAACTACCACGTGGGTGCTGGGAATTGTACCTGTGTCCTCTGGAAGGGCCGTCAGTGCTTTTAATCACTGAGCCATCTCTGTTCAGCTCCAGTTTTTGTTTGTTTGTTTTTAAGATTAATTTTAAATCATATGTATGTGTTCGGGTCTGGTGACACTGCGTGCCAGAGAAGTCCCACCTGGAGCTAGAGTTCAGGCAGTCACAAGCCACCTCACATGAGTGCTTGGAATGGAACTCAGTTCATGAAGAGTAAATACATGCTCATGGAGCTATCCATCCCTCTAGCCCCAAGGATTGGAAAAAAAAAATGTCTATGAGAATGTATGCCACCTGTGGGTGGAGCCTTCTGGAGCTAGAAAGGAGTACAGAAATTTCCAGCTGTGAGCTGGTTAATTCGGTGGCTAGGAATGCTGGGTCCTCTGGAAGAGCAGAATGAAGTCTTAACCACTGAGCCTTCTTTTCAGGCTCAAGGATGGGATTTTGATGGCAAAGTTATTCCCCTAATAATGAGCTTTGTAGAGTCTTGAGTGAGCATGTTTGTATTCTACGTCTGCCAGATACTTGAACAGCTCTCCAGTATTCTAAAGGGGAAGGCCAGTTCCATCTCCAAAGAATCTGCTTTTTCCCCCTTTGATCAGGAAGATAATGGCTCTTTTCCTAGTCTGAATTAGCAGCAATCACGGTTACTTTCCTCATTTCTAATTGTAATCTAATGCAATGAAACCACTGGGCCGATGGGAGAAGAGCAGGTCTTTGAGGAAGTCACAGGAAACTTCTAGCACACAGCAGAAGAGGGCAGCAGAGGAAAGAAACTAGGTTACTTTCCTAGTTCCCAGGCCTGGAGCTGGGCCCACAGGAGGGAAGGCAGGGTAAGTCTTAGGTACCTAAGGGCATTCTCCAGTCCATTGCTCTAAATTGAAAATCAGAATCTTAATCTTCAGAGATTAAGAACCTCTCAGGGTTCTTAAGTTCATCCAATCTGCTGTTTGGGAGGAGACTGCATTGTAGAATTAAGACTAAAGGTCAAGGCTTGGATTTGTATCCCACCAACTGGTGAAAATCAGTTGGTGAGCTAATGATGACGCCTATCATGTGCCCAGCACATTAGCATCTCCTGTGTTCTCAGAACTGTACAGCTACATTCATGGGCTCTTACAGAACATGGGAGCTCAAGGTTTAGCATTGGAGGGGCTGTGCAAATAGATCTCAGGTTCTCTGGGTGTTTTGTTTTTGAACTTGGTTTTCTCTGTGTATGTAGTCTTGGATATTCTGGAATGCACTATGTAGACCCAGCTGGCCTTGAACTGAGAAAGATCTGCTTGCCTCTGCCTCTGGAGTGGTGGGATTACAAGTGTGTACCACCACGGTTGGCTCTTTTTGATTTCTTGCTGTACTGGACATAATGGAACTTAGAAGAAAGAACAAGACTTTGAAAAGGCAAAAAAATTGAGTCAACATGAACTGTGTCACTGCGAAACTGGCTGTGTGGCCTTAGTGAGGATGGAGATCTGCCACACAAAATGAGACTGGCGTTCAGGGTCCTCAGGGGATAGAGGCCGGAAGTGGTGTCTGTAATCCAGGTACTTTAAAGTCCGTAGGCAGAAAGATTGAAACTGTGATCTTGCATTCAGCTATACACAGAAAGCAGCCTGGACTATCTAGAAAGACAGTATCAAAAACTAAAGAGTCCAGGTTCAATTCCCAGCACCCGTATGGCAGCTCACAATTGTCTGTAATGCCTTCCAAGGGATCTGACACCTTTATGCTAATGCACATAAAGGTAAAATTAAGTATATTATAAAAAAAGCAAACAGAAACCTCCCCAGGGACACTTTTATCTGCCTCTCCTCTAAAGTCCTCTAAAGGCATGTTGTGGGCTGCCTTAAGTACCATTTTAGATTACAGCTATTGACAGCAAATTGTTTCAGTAGAGGTGTTTTCTGAGTGGGGTCAGGGCTTGGCTCAGTAGGATTCTTAAGTAGAATATTAAGATTGGGTATCAACCCTCCAGATAACAGGAGTGGAGATGCCTGGAAGTGGTTTCATGAGCCTGCTCAGTACTCATAAAGGAATGGTAAGAGCAGGGTAGATATTTGGGGAAAGCTGAGGAAGAAGCATTGAAGTGGCCATGATGAGCAGTGTGTGATGACTCCGCCTCCAGCAACTCGTAATCCAAGTAGCTTCCAATGTATTGTTCCTTAGACAAGGAAATTGGGCATCAAATATTAAGGCTAAAATGCCAGGACTGGGGAGGCTGAAAAAAAGTGGATCATGAGTACTAGGTCAGCATGGGATACACTGTGAGATTACCCCCAAACAAAGACAAAGAGCCAGAAGTAGAGGAAAGGCCACCCAGCAAGAGAGAACCCAGACCCAGATTTGAGCCCTTAAAAAAGATGGCCACTGACTCCTCTGAGAAACATGGCTGAAAGGCAATAAGCCCAAGGGCTTTCCTGGGCAGCAGGTTTCCTTTTCCCTCGATGGGTAAGGCTTATACAAGCTTTTCTTTAAGGGAGTATTATTTTTTCTTAAACTGGATGAGTATTTCAGTCAAGCTGGAAATGTGCTTCAAGCAAGGCCTGGGTGTCTTGCTCCAGAGGGTGGGCTAACTGGCAGATGGCTGGCAGCCCTACCCTGACATTCGGCTCCCAGGTGCCCCCACCACTGTGAACAAGTTTTCTCAGCTGTGGCTGAGCCAGACATATCCAGTTTTTGGCAAAAAAACAAATATACAAACAAAAAAACTCAATCTAATAACATAAGAAGCCTTTTAAGTAATGGACCTGCCTGAGTAGAAGTGGAAAATCTCACAGTGACAAGGCCTCTGGGAAAAGGGACCCCAAATCGGGTTCCATTAGGCTCTTGGGGAAGAATCTTCCTGGAACACAGCACCTGGTCAATGCTCCAGATCCAGGTAGGAGCTCTTAGATCTGAACTACTCGCCCAGCCACATAAATACATGTCCTGCCTAGGGGAGGAGCAGGGGGCCAGCTCAGGGCTTCCTGTCCTCAGTCTTTCCCCAAGGCAGCAATCTCTTGGCATTTAGACTGCTAGCTTTCCTTAGAAAAGACACTCAACTTCTCTGAGACAAATTATGTGGAGAGTTGTAAAACTTGTTAGCCTCATGGAGCTAGACGTTATGTTGCTTGAAACTTCTTTCTTGGCACTTTTGGAGCAATTCCTAAGCATCCATTCTCCACCTCCTCCTTTTCTTCTTCTTCTCCTTTTCTTTTGAGGCAGGATTTCTCTGTGTAGCCCTGGCCATCCTGGAACTCACTCTGTAGACTAGGCTGGTCTCGAACTCAGATATCTACCTGCCTCGGCCACCCAAGTGCTGGAATCACTCATTTCTAAATGAACTGATTTACCCAAGGACTCACAGATTGGGAGGTAAGCTGAGATTCAAACTCAGGGAGAGGCTCCAGAATTGAAACTGGAGAGCTACACCGGTGGGCATTTTGATTTAGTGGTTTTTAAACAGAGGATTCACTCTGTATCCCAGGCTGGTATGTAGTTGGGCTGGCCTTGAACTCAAAGAAATCCTCCTACCTCAATGAACTGAATTGAGTACTGGGATTCCAGGAATAGCCACTATTCCTGGCTCTTGATTTTTCAGGGTTGAGGGGTCAAGCCCAAGGCTTGCTTACTAGAGAAGTGCCACACCATTGGGTTACATCTCCCTCTGCATATGACCTTTTATGAAAGGCCAGCAGGGGGAGGAACCTTGACGTCCTTCAGCCTAACTCCAGAGAACTTTTCCTGAACTTAATTCCTTCAGTGCTTTTGATTCATTTCCCTTCCCAAGAAAAACCAAAGAGCTGCTCTGTGGATTATAGCATGGTCTTGCCCTAGCTTCTCTGACCTTTCAGGGCTCCCCAAGCACACCATGGCCTCACAAAGCTATGTTGTCTTTTCCAAGGACGCCAATAGTAGCTACCTTTTGCTGAGGTAGCTACTTAATATTTTTTAGACGTACTTAATATTTATGGATGTTTTCCTGCATGCATCTGTGTACCATGTGCATGCAGTGCCCATGGAGGCCAGAAGAGGGCACCAGATCTCCAGGACCCAGAGTCAGAAACAGCTGTGTGACAACTTGGTGCTGGAAATTGAACCAGAGACCTCTGGAAGAGTAGCCACGCTCTTAACTGTTGAACCACTCTCCAGCCCCATGAACTATTTACTCAGAGCAGTCTCTTAAAAAGGTGGTGAAAGGTCTTCATCCAACCAATAAGGAACCAGGATTTAGTGAGGTCACAGGGTTGTCCTTTTGCTAGCTCTTCAGCGACCATACTATGTATCCCTATCCCATTAGTTTCTCTTTTTCTCTGCACTGCATCCTTGGGGAACATCCTTCCTACAGAGGCAGATAAAAGGTTCTTTCTTAGGGGGCGTCCACACCCTTTTTCTGCTCTCCCTATGTGGAGGCAGCTCTCACTGGGGATCCAACACCACCTTAACACTCTGCCACAAGGTAGCTGTGAACTTGAGGGGTGTCAGGGCCAGTCCCTGGCAAGGCTCCCAGGTTCCAGAAGTGGGCAGTGAAATGTGTAGTGGTCAGAAGATGGGTACATGGATCAATCCGGAACTCAAGAGACTTGCTCCACCTTTACTGGTGACATGAAGAAAAGGGTGGTAGGTGGGTCTGAGAAATGTGGGCTACAGCTTCTTTCCCACTGTCCTCCATTGGGGCTTTTGGTGCTCACGTTCCACAGAGAGGGGTTATCTGAAAGGCAGTTCTTTGACACAAACCCAGC
The DNA here is from genome assembly GCA_028658305.1 of Pachyuromys duprasi. NCBI lineage: Eukaryota > Metazoa > Chordata > Mammalia > Rodentia > Muridae > Pachyuromys > Pachyuromys duprasi. The sequence continues at coordinate 5,157,685 of CM053757.1, read as the reverse complement.
ATATGGAGGGTTTCATGGGCACTGGGATATTAAAGTGCCAAGGTTAATTTTCTGAAAAGGTTTCAGCTGGCTTGCTCTTCATCTTGTCCTGATGGCAAGCCTCAAAGCCTGTGAGTGCCCTCTGAAAAGAAAAGACGCCTGCCTTTTATGATTGCTAAATTCTGAGCCATTTGTTCTTCACATTCCAGAGAGCTTACAGCTCCCTTCATGAAGCATCTCTCTGTCTTAGCTGGCTCACCAAGGGTGTTCAGTATAGTAGGTGGGCAGAATAATTCAGAGCTCTGCCCTGTGCATTCAGAGGGGTGAATGAAAGCCACAGCTCATTCCAGATATCTGGGGTGGGGGCGGGGGGGAAAGAAGCTCAGCCTGGTGCTTGGACATACATGCAGCTTGGTTCTTCACCAAGGAACAGTTGTCTGCTCCTGTGTTTTAGGATGCTGCTTGTTTTGAATCTGAGAAGAGAGGAAGATCATTTGTATTTTCAGATGAATTAGGTGAGAGAAGACTTTGAAAGAGAGAGTCCTACAGTTTTCTCCACTCCCTGGGATCTGATACACTTACGATCATTATTTGCAACTTAATGAGTTTCTTCTAAAAGCTAGATACAGAACTGAAAACTTGAAGATGTTTTCTTTGTAGGGCCATAAAGTTATGCAGGACTCCTGGGTCCTCCCCTGTTCTGCTGTATTCAAGAGCTTGGTAGTAATTTCCTATAAAATTCATCATTTTTTTTGTGTATGAGAATTTTGTCTACATAAATGTCTGTACCACCTGTGTGTCTGATACTCATGGAGACCAGAAGAGGGCATTAGGTCCCCTGGAATGTGATTTGTGAGCCACCATGTGGGTCTTGGACCTAAATCTAAAGCCCTCTGCAAGAGCAGTGCATGCTCTTAACTGATGAGCCCCCATTCCAGCCATAGTAGCTGTTAGGATTTTGGAATAAAACCTGCTTCTGGGTTACCTAGCAACTTACAATGTCATCTTGTGTCGCTGTCCAGGTGGCCACACCTGGAAGGTGTCGTTACCTTGCCCCTTAAAGAGACAACCCGACAAGTGCTTCCTCTCTTGGTTCTTTTCTCTCGGTCCTTCCTCTCTATTGGGGCATCCCCTCTCTCTTCCCCCTTCTCTCTCCTTCCCTCTCTCTTGTTCTCCCCATCATGTCCTGCTCTCCCTTCTCTCCCTCTCTTCATATCCACCTAATAAACCTCTTTCATATAAGATCTGCTGTGAGCCTCCTCATTCCTTAACGGTCCCAACAGCAGTAATGTTTTATTGTTTTGTTTGTTGCACAATGAACAAAATTCTAGTCCATCCTGGGAGACTTGGCCTTTGCCACTTGTCAGACCAGGATTTATTGACTGATTGATTGATTGAGACAGGGTCTCTCTATGGAGCTCTGGCTGTCCTGGAACTGTCATTGTAGGCCAGGCTGGCCTTAAACTCACAGAGATATTCCTGTCTCTGCCTCCCAACCACTGAGATTTAAGGTGTGTGCCACCACCATCCAGCCAGAACTTTTATCTTTAATTAAAATCTAAAATAACATATGGATTGCATGGTGTCTCATTTTATGTTTTATCCTTCCCCATTTGATGAGTTTATGTCTTCTTATTTAAAGCATTTTTATTAGAGATCTAAAAATTAAGCAGACTAGTATAAACATACTACTTTAAATATAATATAATTTAAAATACATTTAAGCTTGGCATGTCTACAGAATCAGAAGATAGGCCAACCAGGACCACTAGAGACAGGCATTGCCAGTGAGTTTGAAAAGCCCATGGATTCAATTGCCCTTGTCAAGCAGGTGCTTCTGAATTGCTCCAGCTAGTGTTGTCAAGAATAATGCAAACCACTCAAGAAGAGTAAGGTGTGTGTGTGTATGTGTGTGTGTGTGTAGGGGTGGGGGGATGGGGACTTCGTTTCCTGGCTCAGTGCTCATATTCCTGAGTGTGCTGGGAGAAGGCAGGAACCAGCATCTGGCCCTGCCTTAGAGGTAAAAGCCCGCTTTTGTCTTGTTTGCTTCAACAACAGACAACAGCAAGGCTTTGAAAAGCTGTGTAAGGTTAAAGACCCTACCTGAAAGAGCAAGAGGAAGCAAGCCAAGTGTTTCAGGGTGTGAGTGGATGCAAGGAAGGACAGAAATACAGGCTTCCAGCCGCTGTTAGGGGGTAGGGGAGGAAAGCTGCAATTCCCTGCTGGCTTCTCTCCCCTACTTAGGCAAAACCAGAACAGGAGACCTCAGAGAAGCCATAGGAGAAAGCAGACAAGCAACATAGCCAGGGGGAGGCAGAGGTCCCTCTACTCTCAGTGATAGATTCTCCCCATCCGCATAGCTTCAGGATGGGAGCACATTATCTCCATGGAGGTGTGATAGCATCCAGGGCTCATCTTTTTCAAAGTGAACAATTGAGAAGTGAAGCATCTTGTAATATGTTGGGTGTGGAGGGGGTACATGCCATTTAAATTCTTTCCTCTTCCAAGTCTGAAGCCTAGGGACATAAGCAAGAGGGAAACCATTCTTTTTTGTTTGTTTGTTTGTTTTGTTTTTGAGACAGGGTTTCTTTCTCTGTGTAGCCTTGGCTGTCCTAGACTAGATTTGTAGACCAGCTGGCCTGGAGCAGAGATCTGCCCGCCTCTGCTTCCTGAGCGCTGGGATTACAGGCATTCACCATCACATCTGGCTTAACCCAGACATTCTTGACCCTGGTGAATAAAAAGAACATCAGCACTATAACCAGGGACACCCCACTTTTCACTTAACCAAACCTATTGAAGCTCCAACTCTCCCAAGAGTCTCAGAAAGTAGGTGGCCTTCCGCTAACCTTAATCTGCCAAGTGTGCTGGAGAGGAGGTAGGGGGCCGGGCTCACAAGGGCCTCGATTGGACGTTGACCGCCCCATAGAAGAGATCAAATGTGTAGTGCTTGTAGATACACATTATCCGAGAAGGGATTAGGAGTGAGGGGGACAGAGCTTGCCCCTCAGGCAAGTCCTCAAGCACATCTAAAGCTAGGGTGCTGGGCAAAGGACACTATGATGACAGCAGTCCCGGCTGATTTCCCAACGATTCAAACTTGTCTCCTTACTTCCTCTGTGTACTTCCTTCAGATTGTTCTTTGGAGGCCACTGTGGAGCCACAGCGTGCTTTTAAAAACACTGCACTGTCCCATGACAGCCACTGAGGAGCTGTCCTTGCTCCCTGCTGATGAAACAAGCTGATTTGGGAAGGCCTTAGAAGTAAGCCTGGCATTGTTAGGAGTGTGATCTGAAAGACCTCCTCTGCCACCTCTTCTCACTTTCAGCCCTGAATCCCCACCTGTTCTTTGCATTCCCTCATCTTCCATTCACCTCACCTCTCATTTGCTCAAAGAGCACTGACCTCCTGCCTACTGTTTGGCATCCAGGAGAAAGGCAGGGGGCTACTGTCTACCGTAAAAGTTGACTTCATGCTGGGAAGTGGTGGCGCAAGCCTTTAGGGGCAGAGGCTGGCGGATCTCTGTGAATTCAAGGCTAGCCTGGTCTACGGCGTGAGTTCCAGGACAACCGAGTCTACACGGAAAAACCCTGTCTCAAAAAAAAAAAAAATAAGAGAAAAAGTTGACTCCAAAACAGTTAAACTGGGGTCCTGCAAGGTGGTTCAGTGGGCTGCTAAACCTGACAACCAACGCTGGCCCCCAGGGCTCACATGGTGGAAGGAAGCTGTAACTAGTGCAAACTGGCCTGTGACTTCAGTGTGTGTGTGACACAAAATAGATAAACAACAAATGTAATTTTAAAAATATTTAAAGTAGCTTGTGCAGCAAGGAATTCTCCCGGTGCCCGCCATCTCTGGGTAAGTTGGTGGTGCTGCAATCCTTTCTCCCCAGGCGCTGTGGCACAGGTTGCTGCTTTTGGCTCAAGGCCTCGGGGCTGTTCCTCCATCAGCACCAGCCGGCTCTCTCCACCTTCACACCAACATCTTACACTTTCAGAAAACAAATGCGTGAAAAATCCCTCATTTGGTTGTCTCCTATCTCTGCCCTCCTAAGGTACCTCTCAGCCCTCCTACCCTGTTTTTACAGCCCCACCCCTCTTCCAGGGACTCTCTTCTTCATTTATCTTTGATGCTCAGAATCCCCACCATTCCCAGGGACCTCTGTAGGTGGAGGTGATGAAGGCGAAGGGAGAGGAAAGGCGTCCAGGGATCCCAAAATGGCTATGGGTCCTCTTGCGCCCAACTACTTAGTCCTGAGCGGCCCTGAGCGGTTGCTGAGGTCAGGTGGAAGAAAGCCCTTGGAAGCCAAGCTACCTGGGGTAGAGGGGACCGAGCCCCTTTTCCTGCCTTGCTCTTTCTGTCCCGGGAGCGGCCTCCCTGACCTTGACGGGGGTCGAGGAGGGGGTGCAGCGCGCTGCGCACCGAGGACAGTCCCGCAGGCAGGCCCGCCCCGCACCTCCCGGCGCGTGCCCGCCCTCCCGCGCCGCCCGCCGGGTCTCCTCCCATCACTGCAGCGCTCGGCGCGCTCGCGCTCGCCCATCGATCAGCCCCTCCCTCCGCCGGGGCGCAGACTGCTAAGCTCAGCAAGTCTTGCGGCAGAGGCACTTCGGAGCGGAGTTGGGCCCGGGGCGGAGCGGGGACTCCGCGCCCCCAGGGAACGCCCGCCGCCTCTGGGCCGTCGCCAGCGCCGCATCCCTGCAGCCGGTCGCCGCCTCCCGTCGGGGACCGCAGACCTTTCCTACCGTGTCGGGGTCGCCCTCGGGTGAGTCTTTATTCCCTCCAAAGTTTCTCCATCCCGGCTTCTGATTCCACACCTAGCTCCTGGGGATGGGTGGGGTCGCGGAAGTTTGGGACCAAGGGGACGGTGCAGGCGCACCGTCCTTTGCGGGGAGTTTGCCCCGCTGCGGGCTTGGGGGAGCCCGAGCCCGGGGACGAGAAGGAGGCTCCTCTGCGGGTTTGCTCGGGAAGCTGCAGGGCGGAGGGGCCGAGAGTCCCCTGCCCCCTCCCGCTCTGTCCCAGGACGCCCCCTCTCGCGTCCCTCGCCCATTCCAACCCCTGCCCCCGCCTGTTTGCGCCGTCTCCAGCTTGCCTCCTTTTGCCCCCCCCCCCAACCCCCGGTCAAGCTTGGGGATCCGCGGCACCGCCGTCGTGGGAGGAGAGGGCAGGGCGCACGTGCGAGGCTGGGGGTCCAGACTAGAAGAACTCTGGAAGCGAGGGTCCAGGGGAGCAGTCTGGGACGCGACGGGGTTGGGGGTGCGGAGATGGAGATGCCCCTTCAAATCTCATGACTCAGCACCGCCCAGGACGGCTTGTCGCTGCTCCAGGCCTGGTTCTCGGGGCCAAACAAACCCATTCCTCTTTCTGGACGCTTTCTTTTGCGTCTCCTACTTGCCCCTCCCACCACCACGAATTTTCTTTTCTAACTTAGGGAGAGGCCTCATCTTTCCCCATTCATCCCATTAGCCCTGGTGTTAGGCTTTTCCCCCTGCCTTCTCACATTCCACAGGTGCCTCTAGGGTCGCGGGGTCTCCCCTTTGCAGAACACCCACTCCCAAGGTGCTGGTGGAGGTCTCTTTCCTTGGCAGGCAGCGGAAGAAGCCAGCACAAGGGCAGAGCAGACGCACACAGCAGGACCACTGCAGTGTGGAGGAGCAGTGAGAGGCAGAGGGTGGAAGCGGGGTGGGCAGAGGAGAAAACCCTTAGGTTTAGGGGTTTAGGGGACACTTGAAAGAAGACTGGGGTCAGACCGGAGGAGCCTCTCTTAATGTGTGCAGGAGGCTATGTCTCCAACGTAATAGATTGTCCTCAGTCCAATCTCTATCTAGCTCATAGGGACCGGAGCACTTCATCACTCAGGTGCTGAGGAGGAGCAGAACCAGGGGCCCTTAATCCTTCCAGCTATCCTCCATCCTGCTCCTGGCCCCAGTTTAAGAATGAGGAGGTGGACATGTCTGACACCCGTCAGCCCGAACCAGAGAGCAGAGCCACGGCGGCTGATGCAATGGGATGTGCCTGGCGTCCCGGCTGGCCAGCAGTGGCCTGGCAGACACTACAAGCTTCAGCTTGGGTCAGGGACCCACACCAGGCACATGAAGCACTTGATGTGGCTTGATCTGGGGCATCCAGCCTCGGTCATTCTGCCTCTGCTCCCGGAGAATGGCTGAAAAGCGCCATCGGAACCGGGCTCTCTCCTCAGCTGCCTCTGCCCTGTTCTGCTCTTTGACACATCCTTGGCCTCCAGGACTCCCTCTGGATGGGGGCTTTTTTCTTAGGATCACAGGAGTCTAATCTTCACCCTTTACCCTCTGACCTATAGAGTCACCAGGAGCCTAGGAACTGTGGAGGGGGAGGACACAGAGGTAGGTGTCCAGTTTCTCTCTGGAGGAGCAGGGGCCAGCCGCTGTGAGTCAGCTTTGTTCAGTACTCCACGAGCTTCCCCAAACAGCTTGGGATCCTTTTTTGGGGAGAGGGTTATGCAAACCCTTTTTTTTTCTGCTTTGGAGCCTGGCGTTCACACAAGATCAGGGGAAGGGAGAGGCACCGGCATCTGTAGGTCGACAGCTTCCTGCAGGGCTGTGACTGGCCTCCCCTGTGAGGAACATTGGTTTTATCCTGGTCACAGAGCGCCTTTCCAGAGCTGGGCAGGAGTTCTTGACCATGATGCAGTTGCAGCTCATTTTAGCTGTTCACCTCAGGCCGTTTCCAGGTAGATCTGGGCAGAAGCAGGATGGCTGGAGAAGTCTCTTTCCCGCTAGGCTACCAGAGTCCTCCTGGCTCTGGGCACATCTGACCTTGAGTGGTTTCTGCTCTCTCCTTGTCCTACCCTGACTGAATCCTCCCTCTCCTCTCTGCTGAATCTGTGCAGCCTTCACAGGGGACGATGGTTAGAGGGGCAGTGAGTGTGTGAAGCAGGCACACAGGAAAGACAATGGGGAGATCCCTGGTGCTGAGGCACACTCGTGGATGACAGAAGGCCGAGCTGAGTAGAATACTGCTTCCTTTGGCTTTGGGTTTGGTTAAGAAGACTTTCCTGGTCTGGACAGGCTCTAGCTATAGCTGAATTTTCTCATCTTGAGCTAGATGACACAGATGTGTGACTAAGGTAGAAGGATATTGTTTAGGGACTGGAGTAATCAGCCAGAGGAAGCAAGGAGGGCTTTGATACTGCTGGTGGTTAGAACAGGAAGTACAATGAGGAGGGACAGAAAGCCAGGTGGACTTGGGTTCTAATCCCCAGGGCCAGTGTAATGGTTGGTCTTGATGGTCTGCTGGGCTGCATTACCAGACACCAGGACATCAAGAACGTGCACCTTTGAGTGTTATCTGTGAGTGCTTTTCCAAAGATGTACTGAAGGGACAGACCGGCCTAGGATGTAAGGGCACCATTCTATGGGCTAGGCTCCTGACCTGAATTTAAAAGCAAAGGGAGAAGCCACACGGAGCTTCCCCCTGCTCTCTGCTTCCTGATCTGCCTGTTATGTTCTCATAGCTCCATGCTACTCCTGTCCCCGTGCCTTCCTCAGCGCCTGAACTTAGAGCCCAAACCCAACCAACCAAGCAACCAAACCAACTAAACAAAATCAAAAAACCTCTTTCCTTGTTGTTTCTTCTCAGGTATTTGGTTACAGCTAATACACTAATAGTGAAGTGTGTGGCCTTACATGTGTGTAACAAGTACTTTATTAGCACATTGTTCACCCTCCCCCCATTGCCGCTGCTCGAGGCACTGTGGATGTAGTAATGAACACAACAGACAACAGCCTAACTTTTATTCATTTATTTTTGAGTCAGGGACCCGGTTAGCCAAGGATGATCTTGGTCAGTCCTTCAGCCTCTGTCTTCTGAGTGCTGGCGCTTTCCATCATGTGCGCCCACACCTGGTTTATACAGCACTAGGATGCATGCTAGAAAACGCTCTACCCAACCCTTCTGTGTGGATGTTGCATTCCAGTGGGCCTTAGTGATTTCTCTAGCTACTTTGATTATCAGTTTCCAAAATCATTCAGTGTTACCTCCCGCTTTGTTGTTTTGAGACAGGATTTTGTTACATAGTACAGGCTGGCCTTGAACTTACTATAGAGCTCAGGCTAGTCTCCAACTCATGATCCTCCCCCGCCCCCTCTCCCCCCAGTGCTGGAATTATTGTTAAGCGCCACCACTTATTTTGTTTATTTGTTTTTGTTTTTCGAGACAGGGTTTCTCTGCTAGCTCTTGCTGTCCTGGACTCACTGTGTCATCCAGGCTGGCCCTTAACTCAAAGGTCTGACTGCCTCCGCTTCTCTAGTGCTGGGATTGTTAGTTAGCTAACAATGCCCTTTGACAGTCTGTTGTGTGCCATGCTAGTTGCCGAGCACTGAGATGGGAATGAAGCATACCGGCTCCCACACTGGTGAACACTGACTGCCACACAAGTGAAGAAGTAGTTACAAAGAACTCACAGTAGCTGTGACCAATGCCATTTGCGAAAGCCTGTGAATAGTGCCTTGAACAGGTCATATGCTTCATTATTTGCAGGTTATAGTGTGTAAATACTGTTAATACACAGTAGTCTGTGGCTCCCTGGACCGATGCCGTCTGACATGCCCCAGGTAAGCATCCACACATACAACTGGTTGATTATTCACCATCTGCTCTGCCGGAAGCCAGGCCAGGAAACAGAGATTTAGCCCTGGACTCTCTTGGCATCCGGGAGGCCCGTGGTAAATGACATAGTTTAAATGGAGAAACGCCAGATGAGGTTTTTCCCCCCCTCAGAGGCAGTTTAGTGACTACAGGCCGATTGCCTGGGTGCTTCCTGGTTCTGCACATGCTCTGACTTTGGGCAAATCATTAATCAAATTCATATTATCAATACGAATCATATTCGGCCATCCTGAGTGTAGAATGGAGTTAAGCTGTCTGTCCCCAGCATTGGGTGTTTGGAGGAGGATTAAGGAGTTCCTAGACGGGCAGGAACAGCCTGGATGAGAGCTGGGTGAACCTTATTTAATCACGTCTATCCTGTCCTTGTCCTGTACTCATTCCAGTACCTCATCCCTCTAACTTCCAGACTGTTCTGCTTGATGCCCAATGAGCCATTTCTTGCCAGAGCTTAATTTCTGGGAAGGACCTGTCCCAGCCATCCTTCATTTCCATCTCTGGAACAGGTAGTTCGAAACGGTCACTGGGGTGATGGGTGACTGGATCCCAGCCCTTGGGGACCAGGATCTGAATCTGAACTGTGGGGAGCATTTGGCTGCTAGCTCCAGGGGTAAACTCCAGGCAGGTTCCCAGATGCATAGCAAGCAAGAGCTGCTGTGGACACTTCCTCCCTGGGAGGGCTCAGTACCCTGCTGCTGCTGAGGTCCTGGATTCAGGGTGCCCTTCCAGCCCTTGCCACGTAGGAAGGCAAGGTTGCATCCTGTATGTGGCCTCCAAGTAGCCCCCAGATATTTGTTGGCCATGGAACTTCAAGATTGTAGTTGTAGAAACAGTAGTTATAAGAGAAGGCAGAACCTGTGTGGGTCATGCCTGGGCAGTGGCAGAACTCAGCTCCACCCATCTCTTGGTTTCTTTAGTATAGCAGTTCAGAAAGGGCTTGGATAACTCCTGCCCCTCCAACTTGGAGCAGCTGTCACTGGCCCTATTGTACATTAAAGAAGCAGGGCTCTTTCTCCTCCACTTTTGGTTGTTTTTGTGTTTTTTTGAGATAGAGTTTCTCTGTGTAGCCTTGGCTGTCCTGGAACTCACTCTGTAGAACAGGCTGGCCTTGAACTCACAGAGATCTGCCTGCCTTTCCCTCTGGAGTGCTGAGATTAAAGGCATGCTCCATCTCTATCGGGCTCGCCTCTACTTTCTGTTTGGAGGGACTAAGAAACTCCCCGGAAGACAGAAGACTGGAAAGATCCCGGAACTCCTAGGGACCCACAGCACACAGGAAGAGCATTCCTCACAGCCTGTGTGAGGTGGTTGTGCTTCCAGAGCCTGGCTTGGCTGCATGCCAGCACCAAGCCTGCTTCCTTCTTCTCTACCCCCAACACAGAACTCAAGGGCCCAAGCACTCAGCACCGGGAAGTCTGGGCCTTTTGGAGTCAGGGAAGCTCCTTATGGCGTTTGCAAGGCAGGAGCTTCTGAGCGGGGCAGGAAGACCTTGGTGCGGAGAACCCTGTCTGGGCAGCCTATGATTGGGCTGATGTGGTGGCTCTGGAGCGGCAATTAGGGAATACCACAATTAGAGGAGGAATTTTCCCATTACCATTCCGTGCCTCTTAATAGTGAGTGCAGGTGGTTGTGCCGGGGGCACAGCGCCAGGGAGATGGGAGACAGAAGCCAAGGAAAGGGTGGGGGTTTACTCTGAGGAGTGGGTGGGCTTGAGAGGGAGAAGCTTAACCCTTTCCTACTCCCATACTTGGGCTAGCTGAGGGGTGATCTGGTGGTGATGCAAAGTTGGGGCAAGGAGGCCTTTGGTGTGCTACATTGTAATGAGTTGAGGCAGAACCAGTCAGACAGTCATGAATGTGCACATGCTGAGATAGGGTATTACTGTGTAGCCCAGGCTGGTCTTAAACTGGCCATTCCTCCTACCTCAGCCTCTTCATCTGTGTGTATACATACACACACACACACACACACACACACACACACACACACACACACATATATACTTTAATCTCAGTACTTTGGAGGTAGAGGCATGTGGATCTCTGTGAGCTTGAAGTCAGTCTGGTCTATATAATGAGTTCTAGGCAAGCCTGGGCTACATAGTGAGACTCTATTTTTAAAAAAATGTCTATTCTTAACTGACACAGAGTATTTGTACATATTTGTGGGGTTGGCATGGAATCTTAATATATACAGCCTACAATGTGTGATGCTCAGATAAAGATCCTTGGCACATCACTTGCCTCAGACTTTATTATTTGTTTTGGATTTTGTTGTTGTTGTACACGTTACCTGGGTCCCCCAGACAGCACCTGCTCCCTAATGGCTAGAAAATTTAAGAAAAATAGTCTTCCATTATCATTGACTCTGGCCCGAACTACTGGTCCAGATGTGCTGGGCCTCTGCTTTCTGCTTTGAAAAGTAACTGGAGACATTTTAATGCATTTGTGGAGAAGAAGTTCTTTGTCGTATGTGGCCTTACCATCTCCTGCCCCACCATAGCTTCCCGGAGCAGAAAAGAGCTTTGGAGGCAGCTGAAGGGCCCATGAAGAGGGACCCTGACAAGGGTCCTCCATGTCTAAGAAGTCCTCACTCATTTCTCCTGTGTGTCTTCAGGGAAAAGCATATTTTAAAAACACACAGTCCTTTGTCTCCGTCTTCTTTGGGCCCGGCATCCCAAGTTCACAGTCAACTATGGATCTCTCTGTGCCACACAGCTGGAGCAGTCAGGCCCAGTGAGGGATCTAAGATGAGGTGGTAGGCGGGGGCAGACCCGAAGGACAAGAGAGCCATCAGCAGGTCACAGCTCAGGCATGGAGGGAGGCTGTGTGAGAACCTGTCGGGACTGAAATCCGGCAGCACCACGGGAACCAAGAGAAGTTAGAGGTAAACCCCAAGGGCAGGGGCTGGGAATTGTATGAACAGGCAGTGTGGAGTTAATTGGTGGGAGGGCTCCCTCGAGTAGAAAAAGCATCACTTTAATAAGGCCGCCCTGGTTCCAAATCAGTCCTGGCATTGCAGGAGGCGAAGGGGAAACACAGCCACGAAATTGGATTAGCTCTTTGATGCTGGGAACCCTGCTGGCTGTGGTGGGAGGCAGAGGAAGGAGGACTGAACCTGTTCTAGAGGTCTGAGGCTGTCAGTGATACCTGGCTCCCATCTAGTCTTCTGCTGATGGAGGGGCAGCAGTGTGTCAAGGATGGGGGTGGGGGAGCTGAAGCTTTAGCTACTTCAAGGCTAGGATTTCCCTGGAGTAGGTGAAAGGGGAGAGGAGATGCTTGCTCCCCCCCCCAGCTGTGCCCCACAGCTGCACATTCAGAGGATCCAATACAAAGGGAACACACATGTGGCTAGGAGTTGGGTTTGTTGGGGGTGGAGGGAGTATGGGTTTCTTTAAACCAGGACACACTGGATTGCCTGTGTGTCCACCAGCAAATTAAACTTCCAAAGCCTCAGAGGACTCCTTAGAGAATAGAGCTAGTGACCCAAGGGCTGCTGTCCCCAGGATAAATACACAAAGTGCCCCATGATAGCAGTTCTCAAAGTATGCTCCCTGGTAGAGTTCCCAAGAAGGTTTCTTAAGGTCAGGGCAGTTATAGCAAGAGCACGGAAGTGCTCAGTATGTTCTCAGGAGTCAGCTTTTGATGCTAAAGCAGTGGTGGATGAAGGTACTGATACTTGTACCTTGTGAGTCAAGGCCGCAACACCAAACTGTCCTGGTCAGCATATTCCTCCCCATGACATGCAAAACAAGTGATCATAGAAGGTCTTTGGTGAAACACTTAAAAGGCTGATTTTATTGAGCCCAGACGCTGAAATGAATACACACCTTTTAAAATATTTTTTAAAATGAAATGGGTAGAAAGCACTTCTATTGTCTGCTGCAATAGGTCCAGAAGCCCAAGCGCCTGAGCATCTGCTTGAGTTACAAGCTGAACTAACCACTTCTTTCAGGGACCAACGTTTTCACTTGAGAAAGTGATGACAAATACAATCATTCAGAATGAGTGCTGAGTAGAGATTTATGCAAAAACAACAACAAACCAAATGGATCAAGTCTGTTATTTCATAAAAACATCCAGCAAATGTCTGTCACCAATGGTGAAAATCAAGACTTCAAGTAAAAGTTAGAATTTTGGAAAACTTACCTATTGTCATGAAAAAGACACTCTGGGTCAGATCAGTGGGGATTTTACAGATGACTAGTTAATGTTACTGAAATTTGTCAGCGTTTTGAACAGCTACACAACAGAGCAAGCTGCTGTCTTCAGTGATCAGTATGAAGCTTTAGGTTCTAGAATCTAGAACCATCCTTAACTTCCCATCGAGTGCAAGGTTGCAGATTCCATATTGCAGTGACCCTAGAAACCACCATGGGGTAAATTTTGATGTCATATCAAGGAATGTCCATAGTGATTTAACAGGCTTAGGTGTGGTGGTGCACACCCACAGTCCCAGCACTTGGGAGGCGGAGGCAGGAGGAGGAGGAGTTCAGGACTAGCCTGAACTACATGCAACCCTATCAAAATAGGACTGGCAGAAAGGTTCTGTGCACAAAGGTAATTATCATCAAACTTGATGACTTGAGTTTGAGCTCTGGGACCCCCATGGTGGAAGGAGAAACCCAACCTCTGAAAGCTCTGCTTTGTCCTCCCTGTGTGCACCGGCCATGATACATTCCCCTAACAACAAATAGAAGTAAAATAAACATTCTGTGTGTTTGGGCTTTTCTTTTCTCACTGTGATAGATTGAACACAATTTGGGATGGGAGATTCCAGTTCCTTTCAGAAAACCAGGCATTTAAAAAACCTGGACATATTTCTTCTTCTTTTTTCTTTTCTTTCTCTTTCTTTCCTTCCTTCCTCTCTCCCTGTTTTTCTTTCTTTTCCTTTCTTGAGACAGGGTTTCACTGTGTATCCTTGGATGTCCTGGACTTACTTTATAGACCAGGCTGGCCTTGAACTCACAGAGTGCCTTGCCTCTGCCTTCCTGAGTGCTGGAATCAAAGGCATGCACCACCATGCTTGGCTGACATTTTTCTTATGAGATAACACATCTAGATTTTTTTTCTCTTCTTAGAAAATAGGTTTTGTGGAAAGCTATTGTTCTCATATATATCGAATTGTTATTGTCAGCCAAAATATGGGATAGTTTCTCACTCTGGATTTCTAGCATGTAACTCTGACCCATATAAGTACACATTGTGAGTGGGTCGCATTAGGCAGTTCTGAGACACTGTCCTTGAGGTGTGGGAGCTGGGCACACATGCAGAAGGGCTTCTTAAGATTTAGTACCTCAGAGCAGAAGTTAGGGCTGCTACTGTGTCTCAGATGTTCCGGGCACCTGGCAGTCTTGCTGGGCCCGCTTGCATGGAAGAGTGGGCGGAGACATAGCCAGCACATCCAGCCTGCTGGCCTCAGCTGGTCTCTGGGGTCCAGGCTGCATCCTTAGAGTAGGGTAGGGATATCCTGGGAGGGTATGTTGTAGCATAAGTCTTTGTTCTCAAGACGGAGACCAAGTCCAGGACCTGAGGCAGGAGGATTATGAATTTTAGTCTAGCACAGTTTACATGGTAAACCCCTGAAACCAAAACCAAAACAAAACAAATAAAAAATGGGAAACATATACAGGGTAGAAAGAGCACTGTGCAGTGATGAGGTCAAGATGCCCACGGGGCCATCTTTTGTGTTTTAGCTATGACACGTGGTACTGGCACACTGGGAACTCAGCAAATGTCCACAGCCACGTCAACAGGCCTTCCTAGTCTCTTTGTCTGTGTAACAAGCCTCAGCTCTATGGAGGTACCATTTACAGATCTGAGCTTTGCCCATTTAAAGGGTTCGGTTTGATGGCTTTTAGTATGTTGATGGTATTGGACAGACATCACAATCCAGTGTGAGACCATGATATTTCACTTACAGAGGAAGACAGTCTCTGAAAGGTAAAACAGGTCCCAGAGGCCACCGTGCTGCTGGACAGTTCCAGACCAATATCCAAAGTCACCTGAGCCTCCCACAGCGCTGTTCTAGCTGCCTGCCTTAGAGAAGGTTGGGATGTCTCTTGCTTGGGGACTGTGCATAAATGCTATCTCGTGCCCAGGCTGTTGTCACAGGGCTCTGTCTGGAGTAGGTCCTCTCCACACACTTCTAGAGATGCTGAGGGGGAAACGCAGAGCTCAGCCCCTTTGGCTTTGCTTACAGGAGAGCCAAAGCTCTTTCTCAAACAGACCCTCTGATGTCCTGGGAAGAAGATTCCAGGAATTAGAATCTGTCTGGTGTGCTGGTAACCCAGAATGGAGAAGATGTTCTTTCTTGTTTCTAGACACATTTCTTCTGCACCAAATGCCCATTTCCTCTTCCTGTGTCCTCTTCCTTCTCTACTACCTAGTGATGCTGGGAGCCATTGTATGTGGGAAAAGCTGAGAGCTGGATACAGTGATGGATGCTTTCGACTTGGCCACATGCCTGCTGTCTTTAAGATTTAACTCCCTGGGGCTGGAGAGATGGCTCAGAGGTTAAGAGCACTAGCTGCTCTTCTAGAGGTCCTGAGTTCAATTCTAGGCAACCACATGGTGGCTCACAACCATCTATAATGAGATCTGGTGCCCTCTACTGCCCTGCAGGCATACATGCAGGCAGAACACTGTATATATAATAAATAAATAAATAAATCTTTAAAAAAATTAGCTCCCTGATCTCTGAGGCTCAAAGAGAATTGTTCTTCTCCTGAGAAGACTTGGTAGGCTTCATGTCTCTCCTGTGGCATTTGTGGCTCTGACCCAGGAAGGATGAGCAACTCAGAGAGGCTGTGCAGGGAAAAAGAGCTACCTCCAGGTGAGGGTGTGGCAGAAAGGCACAGGGCTGGGCCATTGCTGCTGACTGCCCTGGCTGTGGTTCCTTCCCAGCCTGGCAATTGCTGCCCTTTCCTCAGTGCGTCTCTCCAGGGGATATTTCTGGTGGTGATGGCAATCAGGGATGGAGAAAGACCGAGACATAGCAAAAGATGAGGGAAGGGCACTCCCCTGAGCGACAAGGGTCACTTATGTCAGTGGTTTTCAACCTTTGTGGGGTCGTATAACACTTTTCACAGGGGTCACCTAAAACCATCAGAAAACAATATTTACATTATGATTCAAAACAGTAACAAAGTTACAGTTATGAAGTAGCAATGCAGATGATTTTATGGTTGGGGTCACCACGCATGAGGAACTATATTAAAAGGTTGCAGGGTTAGGAAGGTTGAGGGCTGCTGCTTTAGGTGGTTTGGACTTGCCTTGTGGGAGGGGTGCTGAGCTCCTGAATGGTATCTCTTGGGGAGAGGTTCCCAAGTCTTCTCCCTTTGGGTACCCTAGCACATTTCTCCTTCTCTCTGGAAGGCTTTTGTGGCTCAAACCCTGTAGAGCAAGGTGGAAATCACTATATATTTCAAAGAACTTGGAGGTATGCAGGCAGTCTTACTAGGATAGATTGTTTTTAAATTAATTTTTTTCTGGTTTTATGGAGACAAAATTGACAAACATTGTAGATAACCAGGGTGTGTGATGACTTGGCATAGGTGTATATCGGTGACATTGATTACCATCACATAAATCGACACACGGCCATGGGGTGATCCTGTGGGGGCAGAGGATGGTACCTATGGTGCCCCAAGACTTTCAGTTCTGGGGCACTGGGCTCTTGACCTTCCTCCAAAATGAACCAGACATGTTTACAAAACAGCCCCTTGCCCTTTCTGAAAGCAAATTCTTGTTTGGTTCATGGAACCTAGCAAGATCAGAGGGAGAAGAGTCAGGCTCTCAGGCGTGCATCTGCACAGATGCATTCGAACACCAGCCCAGCTTTTGGCAGGGAGCCCATGGGCAGTGGCACCTTCCTCTAACACTTGTGGGAAAGAGACAATGAAATTGAATCTCAGGCCTTATCTCCAGGTCAAAAGAGATTTTCTGGTGCCACGCAGCCTTCCCTGCCCACGCGCTACATGCTGGCAGGAATCCTAGCCTGGGGTCTAGTTTGGGCACTTGGCAGTGCCGTGGATTCCTTGTGGACTTGGGACCTCTGGGACTGCTGCCTCCCCAGCCTTGTGGCAGCTGCCACCTGCCGTTCAGAGCCAGCACCTAGAGCTTGCTCAGTTGCAGCCCTTAGTGTGGAAAATTTCAGAAACTGTGATGGGGCCTGTATAGGTTCTGTGGAAGATGAGTGATTGTGTTGGGGACCGGAAGCTGGGGCTTCACTGCTGCCCAGGTGGCGGTGGTAGAGAAGGCGAATGTGAGGGTGTGTGGGTTTCTGACATTGTTCTGGCAGAACAGGCTTACTTGAGCTTCCTGCTTTCCCCCACAGCAGGAAGATTCATTTCTCTGTCCAAAGTTTGGTAGAGAAGGGCAGTTCAGTGTTCTCCATCTTGGTGGTGGAGCTTGGACTTGGGGGCCAGGACCCTGACCCTGTAGCTTCTCCCAGTCTTGTGGGCTTCCCCTCCAAAGGGGATCACACAAACAGGAAGCAGTCACTGTGCCAGCCTTTCATACAGGAAATGGTGAGCGTGAAGATAGAGCAGAGAGACCATGCTGGTGGTCCTTGCAGCTCAAGGAGCCCACTATGCCAAGCAAAAATTGTACCACAACTGATTAACTACAGGGTTTGCAGTGGAGACATAGAGGGGACTCTGACAAGGCCCAGCCTTCCCTCGACCTGTGGGGTGGGATTCTCGAAGGCTGAGCTCAGAGGCAGGATCTGGCTATAGAATCTAGAGTTTCTGGTTCTGCCTCTAACTCCCTAGGTGTCACTACTATGAGGACGTCCAACTAGAATGGCGCTGGTGTGCTTTCCTAGAGTCCCAGAAAATGTCATAGGATTCCACAGGCCAGTTGGAGTTTTTATCCAAGACCCAGAGAGGATTTCTAGAATTGGCTTCTCACCCTAGAGCACAAATGAGTTGAACAGCTCAGAATCAGGGACTCACATGCCTATGACAGTGTACAGGTGATAGCACATTGCAGGTGAGTCCCAGAGTGGCTGGGTTCGGGAAGGAAGAATTAGATTGTCCTTGCGTTATGATGGGATGAGAGCAATGGTAGCAAATGGCAGCAAACGAAGTTTAGGTTAGATATTAGGCAGTACTTACAGCATGAAGGGACCTGGCAACCGATGAAAGGGGTGTGACTGTTGACTAGATGGTTCAGGGAAACAGAGAGAGTGTTTGCGGGGGAGATGCTTGCATGGCCGTGACAGTGATGGCCTCCCGAGGCTCTTCCATAGACAAGTCCATGAATCTCTTTTTGCTTCACAGCTGAGGTCAGTGCTGTCTGGATGTCTGTGAGAGGAAGATGTCGGGTTCTCTCCGCAGCGAGATTTTTAGCATAAACTATCTCGGGTTCACATCTCTTGGTGACACGTGTGGCTAACAGCAGCTGTCACATCAGTCAAGCCGAGCCCAATTACACCTTTGCTCTCTTGTCTTGCTGTGATATAAATATGGCGTCTCAGAAGTGTATTAGTTGCTGGTGACAGGGGATTGGGGCAGCTGGCTTTGGAGGCAGTGGAGAGACAGATTCATGTTTCAGACCCAGGGACGAGGGCAGCAGACAGGCTCCTTGAGGGCGTGGAATCGGATGGCCTGTGCTGCTGCCCTCTCTGGGGACCCTGAATCTTTCATCTCTAGATCAGCAGATGCTCTCTGAGGGTCTTTTGTGTCCTTGGAATTTTTTTTAATTGCTCCCAGTAGTCCTGGGCTCCTCGTGTGTGTGTGGGTCCATGTGCAGATGCTGGAAGGGCCAACGTTGCCCAGCTGCTCCGCTGCTGGAGCCCATGCTGTGCACCTGTACAAATGATTTATGTTGTCAGGAAGTTGGTGACAAATGTATCACATGAAAGACCTCAGGCATCTAAAGAGGAATTGGCAAACACTAAACACAGGCGCTGTCACAGAAGACCAAGCGGACAGTGAGGCTGTCTCACTCTAAGGGAGGTCTGAAGCAGGATAGGCACTCAGGAAAACTCAATAATTAAGAGTCCTGAATAGCATGCCTGTAATCCCAGCACTCGGGAAGGCAGAGGGAGATGGATCTCTGTGAGTTTGAGGGCCAGCCTAGTCTACAAAGTGAGTCCAGGACAGCCAAGGCTACACAGAGAAACCCCATCTTGAAAAACAAAACAAAAGAGTCCTCTATAGCATGGCTTGAGTGTGTGTGTAGACATGCTAGGGTGAGCCGAGTGTGCACAACTGTCAGCCAGTTAGCTTGCATTTTCCTTCCTGCCAGTCCACAAGCCTGGCTGTCTCAGCTGGTCGTCAGTGTATGTCAGAATCCTGAAGAAGAAGGCTCTGATGCCAGTGGAGGAGTGGGCTTGCTAGTGAGGTGAGAGCAAGCAGGCCAAGAGTGACACTTCCTTAGCCCATGTCCTTTTATAGAACCCAGCAGGAGGTGTGGCCCAGCTCACAGCTGCATCCTGTCTCCTGAAAACACCTGCATTAGCCGCAACTGGTGGTGGATGCCTTTAATTCCAGCACTAGGGAGGCACAGATCTCTGTGAGTTCAAGGACAGCCTGGTTTACAGAGCAAGTTTCAGAACATCTAGGGCTACAGTCTCAAAAAATAAAAATAAAAATACTTAGAAACAAAAGATCTGAATTAAAGGTATGTCTTCTTACCGCAGAGATCCTGATTGAAAGTGGATCTTCCCACTTCAAATTAAGCAAAGCATTTCTCACAGGTGTGCCCCTCCAATTTTTGGGTTTTTAGTTAATCCCAAATGTAGACAACTTGACAACCAAGAATAGCCATCACAGAACTTAGGGGATGTGACTTTGTGGAGAAGGTGTGTTACTCAGGGTGAGCTTTGGGGTTATAAAATCCTAAGCTAGGCCCTGTCTTCCTGTCTCCCTCCAACTTCTGGATTAGGTGTAAGCTTTTTAGCTACTGCTTCAGAGCCATGCTTGCCTGCCTGCTACCTTACACACTCGGCCCCCATAGTGGTCATGGACTCACTCTCTGAAGCTGTAAGCAAGCTCCTAATGAAATGCTTTATTTTACAAGCTGCCTTGGTCACGGTGTCTCTTCACAGTGGTAGAACACTAAGGGAGTCCCACTTGTGATCTTGAGCTTTGGAAATGTGACCAGACCTCTCCAGGTAAAACATTTTCCAAACCACAAACCTTGCTGACTATATATTCTTCAAATTTTCAGCTTCGTGGTTTTCTGTCTCAGAGCGTCTCTCTGTCCAAGCACTACCTGTCAGCTAGGCTTTTCTCTTACATTCCATTCTTCTGCAAGGTTCTGTGTGTCCATGTTGTAGGGCCAGATTGCTGTGAACAGTGAGTTGAAACTCTACCCTTCTTTGTGGTCTTGACATTTGCCTGTTTAGTTTATTTGAATTCACCTCAGCTTCTCTCCTGTAAATAGTCTTTTGGATGGTGTCATCATCTGTCCCCTGAATCTTCTGTGGTGCCTTGCAGTAGGAAGCCCCGGAGGCTTAAAAACACCAAACTTTGTTGTATACTTGAGCATATTTTGGATAGAGCCTAGAGTGGTATAGTTGGATTTTGAGGTAGCACTATTCCTAATTTTCTGAGTAAGTGCCAAATTGATTTCCAAAGTGGTTGTACAAGTTTACACGTCCACCAGCAATGGAGGAGGATTCCCCTTTCTCCACATCCTCTCCAGCATGTGTTGTCACTTGAGTTTTTTATCTTAGCCATTCTGATGGATGTAAGGTGGAATCTCAGGGTCATTTTGATTTGCATTTCCCTGATGACTAAGGACGTTGAGCATTTCTTTAAGTGTTTCTCTGCCATTCGATATTCCTCTATTGAGAATTCTGTTTAGCTCTGTACTCCATTTTTAAATTGGATTACTTGATTTGTTGCTTTTTAACTTCTTGGGTTCTTTATATATTCTGGATACTAGCCCTCTGTCAGATATAGAATTGGTGAAGATCTTTTCTTAGTCTGTAGGTTGTTGTTTTGTTCTGATGACAATGTCCTTTGCTTTACAGAAGCTTTTCAGTTTTATGAGGTCACATTTATTGTTGATCTTAGAGCCTGTGCTGTTGGTGCTGTGTTCAGGAAGTTGTCATATTCATAGCAGCTTTATTTGTAATAGCCAGAATCTGGAAATAACACAGATGTACCTCAACTGAGGAATGGATACAGAAATTGTGGTACATTTACGCAATGGAATACTACTCAGCAATTAAAAACAAGGAAATCATTAAATTTTCAGGCAAGGGCTGGAAAGATGGCTCAGTGATTAAGAGCACTGCCTGTTCTTCCAAAGGACCCGGGTTCAATTCCCAGCATCCATATGGCAGCTCACAACTGTCTGTAACTCCAAAGGATCTGACATCGTCACACTAATACACATAAAGTAAAAAGAAAGTTAAATAAATAAAAAAGTATTTAAAAAAATAAATAAATTTGCAGGCAAATGGTGAGAACTAGAAAAGATAATCCTGAGTGAGGTATCCCAGAAACAGAAGACACACACGGTTATACTCACTTATAAGTGGATATTAGACATTTAATAGAGGACAAACATGCTAAAATCTGTACACCTAAGGAAGCTAAGCAAGAAGGAGGAACTTGGGGAAGGTGCTAAATCCTCATTCCAAAAGGCAAACGGAATGGACACTGGAAGAGGGGGGAAAACAGGGAACAGAACAGGAGCCTACCACAGAGGGCCTCTGAAAGACTTTACCCAGTAGGGTATTGATGATGAGACTCATAGCTAAACTTTGAGCAGAATGCAAGAATCTTATGAAAGAAGGGGGAGATAGAAAGACCTGGAAGGAACAGGAGCTCCACAAGGAGAGCAACGGAACCAAAATATCTGGGCACAGGGGTCTTTTCTGAGACTGATACTCCAACCAAGTACCATGCATGGAGATAACCTAGAATCCCTGCACAGATGTGGCCCATGGCAGCTCAGTGTCCAAGTGGGTTCCGTAGTAAGGGGAACAGGGACTGTCTCTGACATGAACTCAGTGGCTGGCTCTTTGATCACCTCCCCCTGAGGGAGGTGCAGCCTTGCCAAGCCACAGAGGAAGACAATGCAGCCAGTCCTCGTGAGACCTGATAGGCTAGGGTCAGATGGAAGGGGAGGAGGACCTCCCCTATCAGTGGGCTGGGGAAGGAGAAGAGGGGAGGGCAGGATTGGGAGGGGATGAGGGAGAGGGTACAGCTGAGATACAAAGTGAATAAATTGTAATAAATAAAAATAAATAAATATTTTTAAAAGCCATGGGTGCGCCTCAAGGTGTTCAGCACCACGGACAGCACTCAGCCCTGCCCTCTGCACC
>CM053757.1:5092860-5135279 GCA_028658305.1 Pachyuromys duprasi | reverse complement strand
TCAGAGGAAGGGAAACCATAGAGGGAAATCAGAAAAATACAGTGAGCACATGCAAAATTGGACGTGCTGCAAGCTGGAATTTAGAACATTGCATGTTAAAGTTGTGTGTACACTTGTGGGCTGGACTTTACCCAGAATCAGCTCCTCTGGAAAATCGATGCTGAGCCTTCAACTGTACCCAACCCTTCATCAAATCCTGCCCTAGCTCTGCGTTCATACCTCTGCACGATTCTGGTTATTTAGTGTTTTTCCCTTACTGCTCTAGAAGTTTTCCCGAAAGCAGAACTCATTAGTGTGCAAGGCACACAGTAGCTAAGAGGCAGTCATTGGCTGAACGGATGACTGTATTTGAATGTGTGGTCATCAGGGCTCATTCTCATTCATGTGCTCAACATGCTCAGATAATCATTGCATCCTACTTTTTCTTAATGTACATCGTGCGTAGCACATAAGCTATCCTTATTTAACAGGTTTTCACAGAGCTGCCCCGGGGACCCAGTAATAAGCAGGAAGGCGATGGCCTAGATCTTTGCTTTCTCTTAGGAGACACCAGCAGGTGACAACCAAGGCAAAACTAGATGTGTCGGCAAACACCTGCCATCCCAGCACATGGAGGCTGTGGCAGGAGGAGGGGGTGTTCCAGACCAGTCTGGGCTACACAGTGAGACCTGCCTTAAACAGACAGCAAACCCCATCAAGATACAGAGGATGAAGAGGGGACTTGGGATATGGCTCAGTGATAGATGGTGTGCCTGAGACCTCGGTGGCGGATACGAGTGTAGCACCGCACTGAAAGAAATCAAAAAAGAAGGAAGGAAAGACAGATCGGCAGGGCTGGAGAGGTGGCGCGGCAGTTAGGAACACCGCTTTCTCTTGCAGAGGACACGTGTTTGATTCCCAGCACTCACGTGGTGGCTCGCAGCCCTCTCTAACTCCAGTTTTCCAGGGAACCTGATGCCCTCTTCTGGCTGTCCCTGGGCACTGCATGCATGTGCTACACAGATACACATGCAGACAAAACACACATACACAAATAAAAATCAGTAAACCTCGAAAGAAAGACAGACAGGCGGACAGACAGACAGATAGACAGACCAGATATGAGGAAGGTGGTTTCCAAGAGCCTCAGGGGATGAAAGTAACTGAAGCCGGCTGCCGTGAGGAGTGGCGGGGCTTCTTGGAGGAACTTGAGAGGGGAGGGATCAATGAGTGAAAGACCTGAGGCAGAGCGTGGCGGGCTGGAGAAGGCCTGAGTCCTGGCAGAACCAGTGTGCTGGATGCATGTGACCTACAAGAACGGCCCATGTCACCTGAAGCTGGAGAATTTGGAGTTATGATCAGCAAGGGAGGCGGGGCCAGGCAAACAGGACCAGGAGGTCCAGGCATGGAGTTGGCATTCCCTACTAAGCCCTTTGGAGTTCTTGGCCCATTTTCAGCTGCGGAGAGCCCAGTTTACTCTTTCTGAAGAGTCCCCCGGTTGACAACGCTGGCGCTCTGATAGCAATACGGGTGTGGGCGAGTGAACCTGCAAGATCCCATACACACGCCGTTTACCACAGCGTATGCTCCTATGTGTGTGTGCAGGGTACATCATAGCACAGACTCACGCAGATGTCCACTTGCTCCAGTTTGTCAAGCTGATGTCTGGGCATGTGGAAAATGACACTTCTCCAATCACGTTTTCAAATTTACACATACATCCACGTGTAATACACGCTCACCCGCCTGCACACCCTCCCATGTCACCCATAAGCTCCACATCTGTGTAAACTGTGCATGAGCACTCCTGCTAGGAACCAGGCCGCCCGGCAGCAAATGAGAGAAGAGTTCCGCGAGGGATTGCCCTCTCTGCTGAGCATGAATGTGCTAAATAAATCTCTCTTCCTGGAATAAATCCTGTACAGATGTAGGAAATGCATTGTAGGCTGGAAAACCTGCGGCAGCTGGCGGCAGCGGTGGAGACAGGGTAGTAAATCCGTGAGGAGGCAGCGGTTGAGGCTGTCATCCGCTCGGGAGCAGGGTGGCGGATAGAGAGGGTGGCTCCCACCTTGAGGGCATCCCAAGGTAACTATGGCCTCCTTCCTGATTGATATGTCTTTTCAAGCTGGGGACGCCTCTCCCTCCTCCCGAGGATACGGTGAGCATTGGTTTTTGCAATGCAGAGGCATCCGTCTTGTTTGGTTCATTCTGAGAGGAAAAGTGACCCTTGAATTGAACTCATTCAAACTGTTTCTAGAGCGCAGAGATGAGCATCAATAAGTTTTTTGTTTGTTTGCACTGAATTTAGATACAAATTGATGATTTAAATACAAGTTGATGACTCTTTCTTGCATGTAATTGACGTTCCAGACTGTGGTTTTCTTATGCCATTGTTCATTATCACTTCCTTTTTTTTTTTTTTTTTTGAGACAGAATCTTGCTATACAGACCAGGCTGGCCCCAGCTTCCTGAGTGCTAGGATTATAGGCGTTTGCCACCATGTCCAGCTATGTTTTCTTCCTTCCTTCCTTCCTTCCTTCCTTTCTTTCTTTCTTTCTTTCTTTCTTTCTTTCTTTCTTTCTTTCTTTCTTTCTTTCTTTCTTTCTTTCTTTCTTTCTTTCTTTCTTTTTAAAGAACCCTGACATTGGGGCTTGAAACTGCCACTGAGCCACAACCCCTGCTTTTTACTTACTTAAAAATATTTTTTTACACTTAAATAAGTGTGTGTGCATGTGCGCGTGTTCACACTTACCTGTGTCTGTCCTGTATGTATGAGTGTGCCTATGACACAGTGCATGTATGGAGGTCAGAAAACAGCTGTGGGAGTCAGTTCTCTCCTGCCACGTGGGTTGCAGGGGTTGAACTCAGGTCATCAGGCTTGCCAGCTAGTGCCTTTGCCCACTGAGCTACCTCACCAGCCCCTTCACTCATCACAGAAAGTGACCCACCACACCCAGTCCTTCGTGATCAGCCTAATGTTTAGTCTAGAAGGCACCTCACTTTAGTTTCTAAGCCAGGATGAATAGCGTGTATGGCTCATTCAGTCCCTGCCTCCCAGTGATGTATTAGTGTGTCATAAATCTAGGCCCGTGTCTAACTTGTGTGACAGCTCATTTGCTAGTTCTTCATCTCAGAGATATTCTTTTAACTCCCTGCATCCCACCCATAGGCCCAGATGTCAGTCGGGGAAGTGAGGAAAGCTCTCACTCCTGGGCACACATCTAGGTGGCAAGATTCCTGGAAACTGGATTGCCCTCTCTCAGCCAGCTCTTTGGTGGGCAGAAGGGTTTCTTAAGTTTTTCTGCAGTTCCTAAATGATGTGTGTGGAGATGGGTTTCTATTTATTTAGAATTTGCTGGCATTTTTTAAATGGGTTGATACCTTTTATCACCTGGAAATCTTTTCAGTCTTTATCTCCTCAAGAATTACCTTGGATCCCTGATTTTCTTCCAATTAAATATGTATTTCCTTTTTCACAGAATCCTTTTGAGTCTTTTACTCTTTATTCTGTATCTGCCATGTTTTTATCACTATGTTCAGAGAGCATTTAAATTTAATTTTTAGAATGTATTTTATGTGCATGGGTGTTTTGTATACATGAATGTCTGTGCACCATGTGCATGCCTGGAGTGTCAGGAAGCTGGAAGAGGAAACCCCTAGAACTTGAGTTACAGACAGTTGTGAGCCACCATGTGGGTGCTGGAAATTTAAGCTGAGTCTCTAGAAGAGCAGCCAGTGGCCCTTAATAACTGAACCATCCCTCCGGTCCTAGAAAGTAATTTCTTTTTAATGTGCTAGGAATTGAACCCGGGGCATGCCTGGCTAGTGTTCTGCTCCTGAGTTACACTCAGCCCTTTTATGTCTTTTCATTTAAGGGTGCTGGTCTAGCCCAAGGACCTCTTCATGACCTTGTCTAACCCTAATTATCTCCCAAAGATCCTAGCTCTGAATACAATGTCTGCAACATAGAGATTTTGGAGAGACATAGCATCTAGTCCATAATACCACACTTGTTGGAAGCTTTATATTTCATTGTTAGAAAACAATGTGGCACTTTTTATATTTTCTGTTTTCCTACTGAGCTCTTCAATGTTGGCTTTTTACATCAACAGTTGTTTTCTAATCAGTATCTACTAACTCCCATGTGTAGTCTCTGTGAGCCTCTTGTTATCTCTGTCCCTGCCAAGCCTTCCTCAAGGCTTGATGATGATCCTCAGACTCTTAGCTTTTTTTCTTCTCTTCTTTCCTCTTTTTTTTTTTTTTGATAGGGTTTTCTATGTGGCCAGGGCTTGCCTCAAACTCACTATGTAGCCCAGGCTAGCCATGAGCTCATGGCAATCCTCCTATCTCAGCCCCAAGTCTTGGGATTACAGACGTGAGTCACCATGTTCAGCTATTGTCTTTATTTGCTAAGCACTGTTTTACCTTTTCTTTCTTTCTGTGTTGCCCAGGCTGACCTTGAACTCGTGACCTCCTGAAGGCTGAGATTACATGTGTGTATCACCACAGTTTTTGCTAAACACTATTCTTGACAAATCAAATGATTTTTGGTGTGTGTGTTGCTCCATGAACCCAGAGCCTTGCACATGTTCTAGGAACATGCTCTATGACTAACATACTTCTATCCTTTTTTAAAATTTAAATTACTATATTTATCTTTTTAAAAAGATTTGTTTTACTTTTTAAAATTATGTGTATGAGTGTGGAATGTATGCACACATGAGTACAAGTATCTGTGGAGGCCATAGGTGTCAGATCCCCTGGAGCTGGAGTTACAGGCAGTTGTGAGGCACCTGACATGGGTGCTGGGAACCGAACTTGGGTTCTTAGCCAGCTCTGGGCACTCTCCAGTTCCTTCTTATTCTGAGACAGGGTCTCATGTATGCCAGGCTGGCCTTGAACTTACTGTGTAGCGGAGGAGGATGACCTCCTGATCCTCCCACTCCGCCCTTCAAGCTGAGATGACATGCATTTGCCACAGCTGTTTTGTAAAGTGCTTCAGACTGAAGCGGGACCGTGTGAGGTGGCAGGTGCCCGAGCAGCGGGTTCCCACCCCAGAGCCATCCTTTTTACTTTCATTCAGAGATCATCTGTATTTTCATCTGCAGAGGACCTGGGGACATTCTTAAGGTAGGGCACCCCGGTTCTAGTTGAAGACCTGAGTTTTCATGAGCAGAGAGTGAAAGTCAGATTCAGTTCCATCTGTTTCCATTCTGGTATGTGCAGAGGAGGCTCCTGTCCTAGTTCCAGGCTAGGACAATCGGCAGCTGGGAGCTCTGCTGGACTCTGGCCACAGACTTGTGTTTCTCTAACCAAGGGGGCAGAAGGGCCGAGGAACCACAAAGGCCCCGGGGCAAAAGTGCCTTTCCCTTCTCCTTTCCTTTCCCTTCCGTTCCCTTCCCTCCCCTCTCCTTCCCTCCCCTCTGCGTTCCTCCCCTCTCCTTCCCTCCCCTTCTCTCCTTTTCTTCCTTTCCTCCTTCCCTTCTTTTCTTCCTTTTTTCTGAGACAGGGTTTCTTTGTGTAGCCTTGGTTGTCCTAGAACTCACTCTGTAGATAGTCACAGGCCTGGAATTGACAAGGATTAAAGGGCGTGTGCCGCCACCACCTGGCCAAACGTGCCTTTCTGTTTTTCTTATCTGCTGTGTGGTGGCCCAGTGCATCCCTGGGGTGTGGTTAAGGACCTCTCTGTTGCTAATTCATTTGCTAATCATTGCTGGGTCAATCCTTAGGGCCTGATTTACTTCTGCGGAAAGTGTGTCTGCTTTGGCAGGTGCGCACTTGGCTACCTATACCCCTGCTTACCGCCATCAGGAGCTGTGATCCTGGTCTAGGCAAACAGAGCACTCATGCTCCTCTTTGGCTCTGACTTAAGCCACAGTGGGTCATGGGCTGGCTCAGGGTCACAGTCATTCCTCAAGCCTCGGTCAGGTTGTTTTCACAGGTGAGGGAGAGGGGCCATGACTTTGTTTCCCAACAGAGGACTCTTACCACACTGGTTGGGCATCCATAAGGATGATATAAAAGTTACTGGAATCCAATGGGTACTACCTGTTTGTTCCGCTGACCTCACTGCTCACTGGGCCAGCTGACAGCCAACAGAAACGGTGGGCTCTTTAGCACATGGCCTGCTTCTGGTTTGTTTGTTTGTTTGTTTGTTTGTTTGTTTTTGTCTTGTTATGTGGCCCAGGCTGGTTTAGAACTCATTACATAGCACGAGCTGGCCTGGAACTCCCAGCCCGCCGGCCTCAGTCTCCTGAGTGCTGGAATTTCAGGCATGCCATCAACTACACTCAGCTGGACTGGGCCTCTGAATAGCTTCATGTACCTCAGCACAGACCAGGCCACACCCAGACCCCCCCCAGCCCTCAGATCCTGGGGAGCCTCCATTCGGAGTGGAGGTTGGATGCAGAACTGGGAGGACAGTCCGAAGCGCCATGTGTGAAGCTGCCTGCCATCCACACGACGCTGGCAAGTTGTTTCTCTTGTCAGGGGTTAGCCATGTCTGTGCTTGACTAGTCAGCCTGTGCTGATCATAGCAGCTGAGGACACACGAAGGATGGATTTAGTGTGGAGTGGCGGCTGGGGCTGTGGGAGGGGCCTCCTCAGCACACCGCTTCCTTTGCAGCTGCCTTCAGACCGTAGGCAGGCAGAGGGCCAGTCACCTCACATCCCACCCGTGCTGTTCTGAGCTAGCATTGGACGTTATGGATGGCCAGGGCCACATTTGACTCTCAGCTCTCAGGGACTACAGTAATTAATCCTCACAGGGACTTCATTAATCTTGATTTAGTGTTCAATGTAGTGTCCTCTTTTCCCCTTCCCCTTCATTGTCTACACAGGAAAGTGACTGAAGGAAGCCTTGATTCCTTGAGAAAGCAGCGTGGGGGCTGGGGCGGGCCTGCCACAGTTTAGCGCCTTGGAGCCTCACCATCCCCCAGACTAATTGTACTGCATAGAGATTAAAGGGGTGACGTCCAGTCCTCCCTCTCTCGCTCATCTTGCACCCTGCCGCCCCTCCCCCAGTCTTGCTTCCCGGGTCCTGAGAGCAGCAGCTTGTTCTTATTACTTCTGTCTGCGCCCCCAGCTTGGGCGGGGTCCTCTGGGACTCCAGAAGTTGCTGAGGGGCCAATCTAACATTGAACATCATCTTAGACACTGAAAGCCCCTCGCTTGGGAACCCTGGCTCCTATTAGTTGTGGTGTCCTTGGGGTCCTTCTCCTCTTCCCTCTTGGCTTGTGATGATCCATTTCCCCCATGGTCATAGGCAATACATGCCAGGGAAGACGTCGGGTGCTGCTGATGCTCGGGTGGCATGTGACCTCACTGCTGGCCGGGTCTGGACCCATAACCTACGTATTCTTCAGTCCTCTTACCACACCAGACAGATGGTGGGGTCTCCATCCACACCTGGCCTGAGAAGCCCGTGATCTGGTGGTGGGCTGACTGAAGAAGAGAGTCAGTGCCGTTTCTCCTACTCAACTATGGTTCTAAGTTCTAGTACAGGTAGGAATTACACATTGGCTGGGATTTCTAAGCAGCATCTTGTTTAAAGAGTCCCAGAGACTGACTAGTGAAGTGACTCCCAGAATCTCCTTTTGTGCTAGTAGCTGCTGTTTTCATGGCTTTCGTGGAGCTGATGGGCAATGAATTTGTTAAGTAAAGCCCAAACGTTCAGAACCGGCCACATGTCCCCAAATTCCCGAGACTTAGACAAAAATGAGATACATACACGTGAGTGCCACAGGTCTCTCCCTAGCCCATCAGTCTACCCTGGCTTATTAGTCTTTGCTTGGTGTCCATCGACACCCCACGCTGACGCTTTCCATCATCTTTGTCTTCCGTGTTCTGTGAGAGATGCCCTGACTGGTGGGCTTGGAGTCAGATAGACTCCAGCCTCAAACCTAGCTCTGGGTTGTAGCAGCCGTGCAATTTTGTGCAAATTTATTAACCACTTTCCCTTTGGAAATGGGTGAAGAGCGTCTGCCTCGCAGAAATTCTCCACGGACTGAGTCGACGCTGTGCACAGAAGGGACAGCCCAGGGCCTGGCGAGGAAAGGCTCGTCACAGATGGTCATTGTTGTGGTCCTCCCTCCCAAATAAAAGTCTCCCTTCTCATTGTCCCAGTCTCTAGCCATGTAAATCTTGCAATTTTACCCACAGACATCACTATCAATTTCCACTCCTAACTAAACACAGATTGTAAGCACACTCTCAAGGATGTTTTAGTGTTTGCTTGAGTGATACGTTATAAACTTTCTAAAGCACTTCCATGTATATCACCCGTTTATCTTGCGCAGCACACCTCAGGGGGTTAGACTCACGAAAGGAAAGATTTAAGGCAGATGCTGTGTTTGGCGCAGCTTCCTGTGTGTGTATCTGAGTATGGAAGTGATGTGAGCAGACAGTCATGTGTGTCTGTGACTGTGAGTGGCCATTGTTGGAGCCTTTGTGAGTTAGTACTCTTCAAATCACATCTCTTCTCTTCCCCCAGAACGGTCCCTGTGCCCACTTCTGTCCAGCTGCTAGATGGGCTTTGACAGTGCTGGTGGGGAAAACAGCTAAAATGACGGGAGCCTGCTCAGGGTTCAGCTAGAGACTCTCATGTGATGTATGTCCGGTGGACGCTACACAATAAAGAATCGCCACCTATTTCTGAGAACACTTACACAGACAGAGACAGAATCAAAGTGTGGCCCTTGATTCTTTGTCTTCTGTCTCCTTCCCGGCTTTGCTTGATCATAGGGAACCTTGTCCCCCAAGCTCTCAGGCCAATGAGATGCTGAGTATGAGGCCACAAATCCACACTGCGGATAGGGGAGGTTAAGAATCTATTCCTGGGCTAGTGAGATGATTCAGTGGTTAAGAGCACTGACTGTTCTTCCAGAGGTTCCAGAGTTCAAGTCCCAGCAACCACATGGTGGCTAACAACCATCTGTAATGGAATCTGATTCCCTCTTCTGGTGTGTGTAAAAACAGAACATTCATATACATTAAATAATTAAATAAATAAAAAGAACCTATTCCTGTTCTGGCCCTCAGCTGCCTCTTTGGTGCTGTGTGTCTCTGGTTCCTAAGTAGATGGTTAATAAATGTGCACAAGACTGCACGGCTGCTACCTCTGTGTCTCCAGTTCCTAAGCAGATGCTCCCTGCTTCTGCCTGTCCTGATCAGACTGCCTTGGTCTCCCTCTATCCCTAAGGTGAATGTGGTTTTCTGCTATTGCCTTTCTTTGGGTTGGGTCTTCTCTGTCAGTTTCTCTATTTCTCTTCATCTATCTATTAACCAATCACTCCCTTTAACTGGGGCGGGTTTTGTCTTTCTAATTACTCACACAGCACCCCCCACCATGGTAAAGACTGTAGGCTAAGATTCAAGTGATCTTAGACTCATGGCTGTGGGAACACGGTGTTCTCTGAGAGACCAAGAGATGCAGCATTGTCACAGGGTGGTCTTCTGCATGCCCAGGTGCCTCTACTGTTGGCTCTCAATCCCTCTGCTTTATTCACCTGAAGGACCATGGAGAGGGTTCAGAGTCCTAAGCGTCCTGAGCCAGCCAGGACTGCTGTGTGAGATGTCAGCTTGTCCCAGTTTCCTGGATGGGGAGCATTTCCTGGTACTTAGAACTGTAGCATCTTGAGAAGCAGGCTGTCTCTAGATTCTGCTGAGGCAGCACGCTGAAGTGTTAGATCACTAGGGAAATTTAAGTTAAATCAGTGGTTTGGCATCATGACAACCTAGGTAACTCTTTTCAACTAAGAGATGCTGACAAACTTATTTCATTGGCTCTTTAATGAAATAAATTGGTACCTATTTTCTCTGCTTCCTAAATGAGCAATTTTGAACCTAAAATTCTTTTCAATAAACACCACAGATAATAAAATATGTACTTTGTACTGGTGACCAACTAAGAAGAGAGACAAGATGGAAGGAAGGACAACTGGGGAAGAAAAGAGACGTTGAGGACCAACACCACCACAGGGATCCTAATGCATCCCTAAAGGAGAGACTGAAGAGATCAGGTGTCACTCCTGAGGTAATGTTCCCTCTCTCTGGCCTTCTGGGATTGCACCACCAAAGCCTTCTCAGGTGGCTGGGGCCTTTCTGAAGCAGAGATTCACATCCCAAGCTGACTTTTCTCTGGATGGCTTTGGTTCAGTGTGACACACAGTCATAAGCTCATCTGCCAGCTCCCTGACAAGTGTCTTCTGGAAAGACCCCTGTCAAGTGTATTTAGCCCAAGTATTGGCACATAAGAGGTGCTGTTATTTTTTGATGATGTCAGAAAGAATGTCAGAATACTGAAAAGGCGTGAGACATCTGTGTAGCGTCTAGACAGGACATAACCTTTGATCTCATATTTACATAAGACATGATAGCAAACAGCCTCAGCCTCGCGCTTATTCCTTCTCTCTTTCTCCTCCTTTCTTTCCCCCCTCCACCTCTCTTCCCCTCCCTCTCATCCTCCCATTCTCTTTCCTTCCCTCCTTCTCCCTTTCTCTCTCATGTGTGTATGCTCATGTGTGTCTGCCTGCCTGTCTTCTTTGAGACAGGGTCAGATGTAATCCAGGCTGACCTTGGACTCACCATGTTGCTGAGGATGACCTTGAACTTCCGATCTTCCTGCCTCTACCTCCCGAGTGCTGGGATTACAGGAGTGCACCTCCATGCCTAGTTTTATGTGGTGCTGAGTACTGAGAACGGAACCTAGGGTTTCCTGCACGCTGGACAAAGACTCTCCCACCTGACGACATATTCACCCTCAGCTGCTAGTCTCTTGTTTTACTTTTTCCTCTCTTACACTTCCATTCTAGGGACAAACGGACTTTTTAGACTGCGGTGAAGCATCTTAGGAGACTGTGGGTGGGAAGAGTAAGAATAGAGTGGATAAGTATGAATAGCTTTCAAGCTATTTTAAACTTAAATGTAGTTGATGCCCCGTTGAAGGCATATGATATTCAGCAATAAGGAGCAGTGAGCTACTATTACCTGTAACAATGTGGATAGATCGCAAAAGGGTCATGCTGAGCCCAAGGCAGCAGCCCAGGGGGGTGCAGATGGTATGATTCTACTTGCAGGGCAGTTTCAAACAGCAAGTGTAATCCCAGCCCCTCAGCGGTAGAGGCAGTAGCATTGGGAGCTCAAGGACAGACTTAAACATGTGGTGGATTCAGGGCAAGCCTGGGCTACATGAGACTATTTCCAGCAAGACAAGACAAATCCAGGCAAATGGAACCTGGGGTAGGAAAAACAAATCAGTAGTAACCCGGGACTGATGAGGACAGAGAGGCACGGGAAAGCTGTTTGGATGACAGCAATGCTGTGCTTCTTGAGTGGCGTAATGGCAAAGTGGCTGTACATTTACCAATTACTCATTAATTGGACACTTAAATTAGTATATATACACGCGATATATTAGTATGTATATTCTATTTATAAGTATACATATTTATGTATATACTTATTCATTTTTGTGTATGTGTACACTGTGGAAGTTCATGTGCACTGTGTGTGTACAGGTGCCTGTGGAGGCCAGAGTGTGTTAGAGCCCCTGGAACTTGAGTTACAGGTAGTTGTCTGATGTGGGTGCTAGGAACCAAACCCCGATCCTCTGGAGGAGCAGTAAGTGCTCTTAACCTCTGAGCCATCCCACCAGCTCGCAAATTAGTATGTTCTATTGTATGTTTGTAACTGTACCTCAATGCACTTGTTTGGAAAACAAAAACAGGGCCAATGAAGTCAGCTAGAACCCAGTGCTATCTCATGTTCTCAGGGAACCTAAGTGGGACTAGGATTGGCCACCTTCCTCCCAGCTAAGGATGTGCTGGAATAAGGAGCCTGGGGCTAGATTTTCCAAGGACTTCTTTCTAGGCAAACCCTGAGCTAAATCCCCAACCTCCAGAAGCCTCTTAGGCAGTTAGAAAAGGTATGGGATGCCTTCCCTTTCTGCAAGTAGAAAGCCCTTCCTCTGCCCCTCCCTAGCGCTCACACCTCCTGTTTGGGGAAGCTTAGTTCACATGATGAGTGAGTTCACCATTCCTACCTGTGCTGGACAGAAAGGGAAAATGTGACTGTGGAAGAGTATATCCTTAGGGAGCTGGTACGTGCTGCCCAGCTACTCCCTACAACTATGCAAATGAGCCTCCTGCCCAGTCTCTGTGGCTACAGCATAGATACCTCAGCCTGTCTGGGGAGTTTTGCTAGAAAGTGTATTGAAAGCAGCAGGGGTGAGGGGGTCAGGTCAGGGGTGAGCAGCAGGGGTGAGGGGGTCAGGTCAGGCGTGAGCAGCAGGGGTGAGGAGGTCAGGTCAGGGGTGAGCAGCAGGGGTGAGGAGGTCAGGTCAGGGGTGAGCAGCAGGGGTGAGGGGGTCAGGTCAGGCGTGAGCAGCAGGGGCGAGGAGGTCAGGTCAGGGGTGAGCAGCAGGGGCGAGGGGGTCAGGCAGCTGGAATCCTGGAAGGCCTTTGAGAAGGGACCTGTGCCTCTGAGTTTCTACCCCTGCAAGACGCGGGCTCTCTTTTCTTGTGGGTTCCTGCTGCTGTAACTATCATGTGTTGGTGCTGTTTCTAAAACAGATTCCCATAGCCCTGCCTGTCCAGTGTCGCTGTTGAATGTGTTTTGGATATCCTGTAAACCGTGGTGAAATGCTCAGTATATTCCAGCCACTGTGCTAGATACTGGAGCAGTCAGAAGCCCAGGGTCAGTCTTCTCTTCACAGCCACAGGTCAGACAAATAAAGGGGCTAAGGAAACAAAGAAACTATGTACTAATATATGGGTATCCCAATAAATCATCAGGAGTCTTTTTAATACTATGACCATTTAACAGAATAATAGTAGATTCTCCCTTAGGGCCTGTGACCCGTTGAGCCACAGACTCTTGGTCCTGATAATGGTGTCGGTAATGGGTTCTATCTCATGGAGAGGGCCTTAAATCAAATCAGAAATGGTTATAGAGTAACCATTCCTATAACGTTGGTGCCACTGTCGCATCAGTACTCAGCGCTAATCAGAGAACTGCTTCCTGCAGTAGATGGCAAGTAACATAGAGGACCACAGCTGGTCAGCGTGTTGAGAAGAGACTGCTGAGTGCTTAGCCCCGAGTGATGCATCTATATCACACTGAAGCCATCACAGAAGAGGAGGTAGATGATTACAAGGAAACAAGGTTTTCCCAAACACGACAGGACAGATGCACATGTGAACTGTGATTGTGTGATTGTGACAGCACAAGACTTGAACAAGTTCCAGCCAGACAAAATACCAGCATAAGGATGAGGGAGTGTGGCACTGAGTCCCACCACCAACTGAGGAACGTTTCTGGGAGAGGGAGAGTAGTTTTTCTTGTAGGGTGTGACCCCTGGTGGGTGGACCACACTGAAGGGATTGGCCCCACACCCAAGAGTATTTGGATAACACAAATTGTCCTAGATGGGTTTAAAGACAAAGAGAAGACATGAAGTTGGGTCAGTATGGAGGCGGAGTGGATCTGAAAGGACTTGGAGGAGGGGGTTGAATAGGACCAAATATTTATACAACTCAAATAAGTAATAAAATGCTATTTAAAAGTGATAGTCTAATAAATTATAAAAAAAAGAAAAAAAGTGATATTCTAGGTACAAAAGAAATGAAGTTTAGAGTGATACAGGGAAATAGGCAGGCATATTTGGGTTTGAGTGTCTGCACTGACCTGAAAAAAGATTGGGGAGGAAGGGCCACATCCTAGAAAAAACAACAGTTAAACCCCACTTGGCTAACTGTAGCCAAGGCAAGCAGAGAGGGAGGAATGTCCGAGGCTAGCAGCCTGCGGGTACTGTTCGGGATGTTCAGTGCCAAGTGCGAAGGGTGAATGAAGAAATGAACGGTTGGAAGAGGCTGGATTTTCCTGCACTTGAGCCTTTAGAACTGACCATGAGTTTGCAGGACGCACGAGGAGCTGAACAAGGAGGGGAAACACCCAGCTGGCTCAGAGTGCAGGATCCTGAGCAGGACAGAGTGTGGGACAGTGTGCAGGACAAATGACCTGTTTCACCCACTTAAATGCTGATGGGAGAAGGGGAGAAAGAAGGAAGCTGGGTGTACTGGTGCACACTTGCAGACCCAGCACTTGGAAGGAGGCAGGAAGGCCAGCTACACAGTGAATTCAAGGCCACCTTCAGCTACATGAGACACTGTCTCAAGAAAGCAAAACAAAATGCAGTGAAACAGATATTTAGGAATCAAAAGTGCTCCATGGATTCAACAACCAAAGGCAACATGTGTTGACTGGAGGTTTTTGTTTGCTTGCTTGTTTTCAGAGTTTCACTTTGCAGCCCTCTGACTAGCCTAGAATTCACTATATAGACCAGGCTATCCCTGGGGCTTCTGCTTCTCAAGTGTTGAGATTACCGGTTGTCACCACACTGCACAGCTAAAGAAGGTTTAAGAAGGCATGTTGAGCCCGTTAGGGATATTTGAGTACGGATTCTTCATCGTGTAGAATGTATGTGTGTAAGGAATGATAATGCCATTCTTTATGGGAAGGGATGTGCTTCCAGTGGCCTTCAAGGTAGAGAACTGTACTGAAATATTTATGGAAGGAAATACCACACGATATCTTGATTCACTTTAAAATAACTCCAAAAACAAGACAAAGAGCCCCTACAGTCCCAAGTGTGAGGGATAAAATGAGGCTATAAAATGTTCATAAATGTTGACACTGATAGACTCTTTTCCAATCTCGTGTAAATTTAAAAATGTCTGTAATGAAAGTTCTTTTCAGAAAGATGCCCCCAAGAATGGGCCATGAGCTATGAACAGACACAGAACATGGTGAAAAGAATCGATCGGAAAGGAACCTGTGAATGGCCCAGGACTGTGTGTGTGTGTAATGTAGGTAATGAGAGACACTGGAAAGGACCAGCAAGAGTTGGGGAGCAGATGAATTGCAGGGAACTCACTGTGTGTGTAGGCAGGATTGCCAGTTCTATCTGTGAACCCAAGTTGCAGGCCCTCTTTCCTGATAAGGGCAATGGCTTCCACAGGCCCCCTCTAAGATCAAATGGCACACGCTTCCAGGGCCAAGGGGGTGCCTTGAGGTCTCTTTCTTGTATCTTGGTGTCTATAAAAAGATCTGTTTAGCTGAACAGTAGTGGCACATGCTTTTAATCCCAGAACTTGGGAGGCAAAAGTACATGGATTTCTATGAGTTCAAGACCAGTCTGGTCTACAGAGTGAGTTCCAGGACAGCCAAGGCTACACAGAAAAACCATGTCTCAAAAAAAACAAATATATATATGTATGTGTGTGTGTGTATATATATATATATATATATGTATATAGTGTGTGTATATATGTATGTATATGCACACATATTTATATATAAAACACACACACACACACATATATATATTAGTTACTGTTTTATGCTTTGATGAAACACCATGACCAAGGCAATTTATAAGAGAAAGCATTTGATTGTGGGGTTGCTTACAATTTCAGAGGGTTGGTCCCTGACCGTCGTGGTGGGGAATGTGGTGGCAGGCAGGCAAGCATTCAAATATGTGAGCCTATGGGGGCCATTTTCATTTGGACCACTGCAGGATCCTTCCCACTCGTTGGTGGGCAGAGGCAACTTGGCCACCATTCTTTGTCTACATACCCATAATCCTGCTATTCAAAGGAAATGTGTAAGAGGAGTTGTGGCGGTACTAACGCCAAGCACAGCTCAGTACCAGCTAGTATGCCCACAGATACCCGCGGACCTCTGCTATGGCCTGCTGCTGTCCCCTCCCATGGGCAAAGGGCAAGCTTTCCTTTCCAGCCCTGGCACCTCTGCACTGTCATTACAGTTACCCACTGTGTGCCAGACACTTTGTTGTTATTTTATTTGAGACAGGGTCTGCTCTATCTTAGGCTGGCTTCACACTCATTTAACAGTTTTTTAATTTATTTATTTGGTGTTTCTTTTTGAGACAGGCTTTCTCTGTGTAGCTCCGTCTGTCCTGAAACTCACCATGTAGATCAGGTTGGCCTCAAACTCACAGAGATCTGCTTGCTTCTGTCTCCTGAGTGCTGGAATTAAAGGCATGTGCCACCACACTGTAATCCCAATATTTGGACAGTGTTAGCATTCTTTTTAAATGGTGTGTGTGTGTGTAGTTATGCATGTACCACACACTGATGTGGCAGTCAGAGGACAACTTTTGGGAGTCTCAGTCCTTCTATACTGGGAGTTCTGGGGTTCAGCCTTGTCATTAGGCTTAATGACAAGCCCGTTTACCTGCTGTACCAGCTCCATGGTCCCAACCTTGAATTTCTAGTCTGCTTGCCTTTACCTTAGACAGTTAAGGCTGAGCCAACAGCCAAACAAAGCTTTGTGTCATGCCAAAAGCCTGTGTTTGGGAACACAGAGCACATCTCATGGTGAACTTGTCATGGGCTTGAATAAATTGGGAGCATACATTCTCGGCTCAGAGAAGGTGGTGCCTTAGGATATTTTTCAGCCACTCAGCATCACCCCCTAATAATTTATCCTACTGGGCCTGGTTCATGCCTGTGGTGTGGTCACATGGGTCTCCCACTAGAGTGGGAACCTAGTGAGGTCAGACCCTGTCTCGTAATTACTGTTTGTCCAGTGACGAATGCCATTTTGGTGTCTGGGGCATTCCCAAGGTGTTTGCCAAGTGCGTTAATGAATGAGTAACTAGATGAAATCAATGACTAGCTTTGCTGCCAACTTTGAGCAAATCGGGGCCTCTTTTGAGCCCCACCTTAGTTACAAACCACAAAGACCCCTCTGTGTCCACAAACCCTCAAGAGGCTGCACATACATCCCAGTGGTGAAGGACCTGCTTAGCAAGCGTGAGGCTCTGGATTCAGTTCCCAGCACCGAGAAATAATTTTACATTTTCCAGGAAGCCCTCCAGCAGGGAGCTGGAACAGGCCAGCACCTGCGGAGTGTTCTCTTTGAACACCTGCCTGCTTGGAGCGCGGCGTGGAGCTGGCAGGCTGGTGGTGGATGTGGGATTGGCATGAAAAACTGAGGCCACAGGCTGACTCTCCCTGCCAGGCAGTTCAAGGGCTGCGGAGTGGTACAGGGCAGCCACGAGGGAATGTTATCAATGACCTGACATGGCATTTGGGGGAATTAGTTTACCCTCACGTGTAATTATGAGGCATAGAATTATACAAAGGGACAGGGCTGGATGGGGGAAGAAGAAATAGTTTGTATCTAACAGCGATGGTGAGTGAGCCAGGGAGAAAGGCCAAGCCATCCATATCTTCCGGGTGCTTTCTCTGATCTGCAGTTGGTGAGGCCAGCAGGTGGCCTTTCAGGACGAGGAGGCGGGGAGGGACAGTTAGCTTGACACTGCCCTAAACCTTCGGGTTCAGAACTGAAGGCCCACAGGGCTTGGGTGGTCCCGAGGACCCTTTTCCCTTTGGATTTCTTCTGACAAGCTTTAGAGTCTGGCAGTGCTTGGCAGAGTGGGTTAGGCTATGACAGGGAAAACCAAAATGCTTGGTAGCAGGGGTGACCAGCTGGGGGAAGAAAGCAGGGACAGAATTCTGCTCCTTGCAAGTGTGGCCCTATGTCCACACAGTCCTAGGCAGTAGCCTTGGGACTACCTCTCCTGCCTTTTGGGATAATAGTTATCAAAATGCAGCCCATAGACTCCCAGTTCAGAATGCTCTGGGAAGACTGGACTCACTGTTACTGAAAGTGACTCTGGAAGTGAGCCTGGAACCTGCATTTTATGGAAAATTCCAGGAAGCTTTTTATTTTTTATTTTTTTAATGTCCCTTAATATCTAGGAACCAGTGGGTTATGGCCACCTCGAAAGAGATTTCTTGCCATTCTCTGCTCTCCTGGGCTAGTTTCAGATTCTGCTTACGGAGGGCATGCCTTGTCACATAGGATGACTAACCCCCATCCCACTATAGCCTCTTGTCTGGAGCTCAGTGGGAGAAGAGCTGTCTTTTCAGTCTGTAGTGACCTTGTGCTCTGGCCTGTTTTGACGGACATGGAGGAGCTGAGGGGCAGCCTCTTTCTGCAGACAGGCATCAGCCTGCTTTCACTGAAGACCTACATGCTAGGCGCAGTGCCCAGGGAGTCTGTGGGCAGAGGGTAAGGTCCCAGAGGAAGCAGCCCTGACCCTGTGGACCAGCCTCCTTGTCCCTCACCCTATCTTCCATGTCAGCAGCTGTCACCTGCTCAGCAGATGGGCCGACTGGCAGTATCATTCCCTGGGTTGTTCCCAGATTGGCTCGGTTGTACCCTGGCTGCCCCTGAGCTACAGCCATCTGTGCCTGAGAGAGACTAAACATCACAGAAGGGCAGACGGGGCCCTCCCAGCCCTTCCAGGTTGTTGGGAGAGAGTTTGGGACTTTGTAGTGCTTACACCTCCTGTCCTCAGATCAGGCACTGAGGACCAGCACAGAGCTGTTAAGCCTTTTTTGAGGTGGAAATGCCATGTATCCTCACTTATCTAGCCAAGTGGTGCTGGCCCAACCTTATGGCTAAGCCATCTCTGTGACTTTCTGTCTGTCAGCTAAGTGACCCTGGTGTCTCTCCGGGACAGAGTTCCTGGAAACCTTTCTCTGAGGGAGATGGAAGAGAAGCACCAAGAGCAGGGCTATGTCTACCCCTGATTTAGTTCAGCCCTTCTTCTGGATTCATTTTCATAACTGATTCAGCTTATTAGTGCCTTTTATTTTCTCCCTCCCACCCTTCCTTTCTTCCTTTCTTTCTGACATAGAATCCTACTATATAACCCAGGCTGGCCTTGAACTCTTGATCCTTGTGCTTCAGCTGGCCAGGAACTGGGATTACAGGCCTCTGTTGCATTGCCTGGCCATCGTTGACTTTCTTTTCTAAATTTAAATTTTTTTTTTTTACAATTTATTTACTTTATATGCCGATTTTTAGCCCTCTCCCTCAATCATTGCCTTTCTAATAGGAAATGCAGAGCCTGACATTCCCTGACTGTGAAACCTAAGACCAGCAGAACGCAAACAGAGGCTAAGTGTGGAGAATTAGTATGCCAGGCAGTGGGAGAGAGGAGGGTCCCTGCAGCTTACAGTGTGTTTGGTACTCGGAAAGAAGAGGGCCTGCTGCCCCCTGCAAAGGTTCATTAGGAGAGAGAGTTTGATCGATTCTCCTTGAGCCCATCCACATTCTAGCCTATGTGTGGAGGAGGCTCACACCCTGCCCCCAGGGACGCAGAAGCTCAGAAGTGCTCTAATTCAGCAAACATTTATGTTCAATCTGCCCGGCCTTTAGGAAGGAAAAATCGGCCACTTTATGCTCCTCTGACCAAGAGCAGGGTCCAGGGGCTCAGCATTGACAGGCTGGGACCCTGATAGAAAGCAGTTGACACATTTCCAGGCAATCTGGCCACCCCCCTTTTGAAAGCATTTGGCTTCACATTTCCCCAGAAAATGAGGACTTTTAGGATAAAAACTAACACCAACAAGAAAAAAAAAATTGGACCACTGCAATGCGGTGCGGCTGAAATGCAGGCTGCCCGGCATAGCACACAGACTCTCCCGGCACACCCGGACTGCTGCCTCTCGCCCCCTCCTGCAGCTGCTGTGGCAGCCCTGAAGCCTAGAGTGTGTGAGGGGGGAGGGGGCTCCGGCTCTCCAGCCACCCAGCTCTGGACTGCTCAGGCAGAACTCAGGAGGCAACAGTAGAAACCTAGGTAGGGATGATCTGGCTGGGGAGGGGGAGGGCAGCACACAGGGGTCCAAGCTGGGAAGCAGCTTCCTCGCCTAGCTCCTGTCTGGTACTCAGAGAACCTTCCCTTAAAACCCATGTACGCCCATTGCTGGCCCCATTCAGCGTGGGGCGCCCTCTTAATTTTCTCCACTCAGGAAAAAACAATCGGGGGATGCCTTTTCCATCCACCCACTTACAGTACTCCAGCTTAGAGACTCAAACCCGTGGTCTATTGGGGCTGGAAGGGAGCTCAGAGAACATCGCATCCAGTCCCATTATGGCGGGAGGAGAAGGCAGTTTAGCCAAGGTCACTCAGCTGGGGCAGAGCTAGTTGTAGAGCCCAGAGGCAAGGCAAGAAGGGATGGGAACATGCTGAGGGAAACCCAGCCAGAGGGCTGTCTCTACAGGGGCCCACGGCTTCCTCCGGACTCACTAATGAAGTCATCCAGTAACTGCTGTTCAAGGCAGCCACGGAGGTGATAACAGGAGCTGTGTGGTCATCTCCCCTACCTCCTGCATGTGCGTGCGTATGTGTGTACACATGTGTATGTGTCGGAGTGGGGGATGTGTACATGTGAATATGAATGTGCATGCTTGTGTGTGTGTGTGTGCACAAGTGCACACATGGGTAAGTGGGAAGCTCACGTCTCTCCCCAGTGCCATACTGTGATCTAGAACTGCTGACCACACTGGCCAGGTGCCGGAAAATATCCCTCTGCCATCCAAGGGCTGCTGCAGCTCCTCGTTGGCCCCTCACAGCCCTGGAAAGCTCTGGGCCCTGCCTCAGGT
The DNA here is from genome assembly GCA_028658305.1 of Pachyuromys duprasi. Taxonomy (NCBI): domain Eukaryota; kingdom Metazoa; phylum Chordata; class Mammalia; order Rodentia; family Muridae; genus Pachyuromys; species Pachyuromys duprasi. The sequence continues at coordinate 5,114,819 of CM053757.1, read as the reverse complement.
TCAGTCCTTTGGCTTCCTTCATTTGGGATCCCAGGTGCTTTGGGATAGGGTGGGTGGTGCGGGTGTGGGCAGGTCATAGTCGGAACCCCTCTGTCTTCAGGTTTGGGGGTCTTTGTTCAAGGACACGACCTTGTCCCTTTCCTGTCATAGGCACCCACTTGCTCGCTTCTTCCCATGTCTTCTAGCCACAAGCCACAAGCTTAGAGATTACTTCTGAAAAAATTTATTGTTGTTAGAATCGTGTGTCTGTGTGGGTGCAGGTGTGTGCAAAGATGCCCACGGAGGTCAGATGTGTCAGACATCCCTAAGTCTAGAGTTAGAGTAGTTGTCAGCTGCCTGACGTGGGTGCCGAGAATCTAACTCAGGTCCTCTGGAAGAGCGGTACATGCTCTGAACCATCTCTCCAGCCAAAACTACTGTTGCTGCTGCTCCTTCTCTCCCCCCACAGCCAATCACCTCTTGCTCTTTCCACTTCTTGTCTGGTTCCGCTGTTAGCACAGCTGTTCTCAACCTTCCTAATGCTATGAACCCTTAACACAGCTTCTCACATTGTGGTGACCTGCAACCACAAAATTATTTTTGTTGCTACTTCATAACTGTAGTTTAACTACTGTTATGAATTGTAATATAAGTATGTGATATGCAAATGTTCTTAGGTGAGCCCTGTGGAAAGATTGGTCAACCAAAGGGGGTCGTGACCCACAGGTTGAGAACTTCTGTATTAGCATCTCTCCTGGGTTATGCACAGTCTAGGTAATGTGCCAACCGTGCTCTTTCATACTGGCTGTCCAGTGAATATCTGCCCAGCCTTCAAATCAGGTCAAGCCTTTCTTCCTCAAGACCGCCCTCCCTGAGAAAGCCAGGTAACTTTGTTGCATAGCACTTTCCCATGCTTTTTTTTTAGTATATTGCTGGTCGCATCACAGATATGATGGCATGCATGTGTATGTGTGGTCAGTGGCTGGTGTCACCTCTGCAAGCAAGCCAGGCGATTCATGAGGACATGATTTTGTTTGCTTTTGCTCCCCTGACTCTGGCTAAGCGCCGCAGTTGATTCATGAGGCAGGCCGCTCAGTAGATGGAGGGATTGGCAGGTGAGTTGAGGCAGGCTTTGTGGACAGAGGCTGGTGGAACGCTGGTGCCAAGAGTCCAGCTATAAGAGCTGGCCTGCATGCGGGGTGTGGTGGCTGTCTCCAGCACGGCAGGAAGCTGGTCCGTTAGTGGGGGAGTGCGGGCAGCAGAAAGGCCATGAGAATGTATCTTCTTGGGTCATGTGACTGAAAATATTAGACCTTGGGAGCAATTAGTTAACTTAATTAGCTCATCTATTTAAGCAGCAGCTAAAGCAACGGGGCCTGAAGACCGTTTTGGGAAAGACACTCAATTATTTGCACCAATGTCACCCTAATTTCCCAGTAAGCTCGGCAGTGGCTGGGCAAGAGGAGAAGCATGAGCGCTCAATTAATTCCCCCATTTTGAGGCTGGAGTGGGAAGAGGCTGGCTAAAAGCAGGCAGTTAGTGCCCGGAAGCCCCAGGGGCCATCTTACTACTGTGCATTGACCCTTCTGATAAAGACACAGGCTCAGGTGTGACCCAGAGAGAGAATGACTTAGTCAAGTTTCCCAGCAAGGCAGAGCCAGTGACATGCCAGCTCCCAGGTCTCCCGCCTCCCAGCCCAGGATCTTCACTTCACTGCCAGGGGTCACCATGGTGACAGAGTGACACAGCGTGGCTCACCTAGAGCAATGTCCTGAAATGAGGCCCCACCTCTATTCTGGATTCTGGGCCCCTGCTTTGTCCAGTGCTTATTTGAAGTGGGGTTGGACATATGCTATTCCCTCTGCCTCCTCTCTGAGGAGAGAGTAGCCCATGGTCCCAGCTTTTCTCCAATACAAGGTCAGCAGTCAAAGATGATGAAGTGTTTACTGGTGTCTATGTTGTGCTGAGTGAGTGGGGTAATGGCAAAGAGGCCACAATGCCACAGCAAAGCCCTTGGAGAGTGGTGAAGGACAGATGAGAAGGAAGTTTATGAGGCTTGGGTGCTGAGGGCAGGACTGAGAAGCTCTGACTGGTAACTGAATCAGGAGCAGTTCAGAGGCGGGGGCAGGGTGGGAGTGCAGATGCGGTGAGAGATTGGGGACAGTGCTGGGGCCAGAGGCATGGGTGCTGAGTGGTCCGGTGGGCTCTGGTGAGGGCCTTCATCATCAGAAAGTAGCTGTGTTCATGTGGGAAAGGGTGTGTGTTTGTCTTTTTCCCAGTTAGAGCAATGCCATTGAGCCGTCAAACCATAGATGCAAAAAGACAAGGGAATTCTGCACTGGTGATGGACCAGCTTGCATTGCTGGCTTAAGAATCCAAACTCAAAGGTGGGAAAGAGAATTGGCCAGCACTTGAGCCCTGTGATCCAGAACAGAATCCATCTCTGGTCATGGGTTTTTCTTCTGGGATTTAAGAGTAGGTGATTTCCAAAGGCAGGTCTCCCGTCCAGAGCTTCTGTCTGAACCCCGCACCTGCATGTCTAAGTGCTGGCGGGTGTTTCCCTCTGAATGCAGTCCAGGCTTCTAAATTGTGCATGCCCCAAACCAAACTCACACTCCACAGTCTCCCTGCACTCTGGTGACACACTCCAGGAGTCCCGGAAGTCACCCTGGACACCTGTCTCTGCCTTGCTTTCCAGTGCAGTTTCTCATTCAGCAGGGAGCCTTCTAGTCATGCTAGCTCACCCCTGCCTTTCTACCCACACTGCCATGAGCCACCTGTATCAGCTTGCCCATACCTAGGCAGCACAGGCTCTGTTCTGTCCGGGTTCCCTGGCTGCCCCGCCTCCAAACCTGGCCTTCTATAGTGCCTCCTTGCTCACAGCCTGACCTCCAAGGCCCCCTGATGATGCTTGGGTTTCATTCTGTTCCCCCTCACTTCTGCCCACCCTGCTTGTGCCTTCTGCTTGCACACGAGGCTGGGAGTTGCTGCCTTGTCACTGGGATCAGAGCAGAAGGTGGACTCCGGGTGCCAGTGAGAGGCAGCTGCCTTGGCAGTTTTCTTCAGAGCAGGCCCCACTGAGGCCCAGCCATCCAGGGAAGCACCCCGCCCACGGACTGCTTACTTGCCTCTCCTTGAAGCTCTGTGCCTCTCTCTGCTAGGGCTGTGACCTCCAGCATGTCATTCCCAGGCCCAGTAGAGTGTGTGACACATACTGCATTCTCGGGAATGCTTATCCGAGGAATGTGGGGCAGAAAGTTCCAGGCTGCATTCTCTTTCTCTCTGCAGGAAAAACCCAGCTGCACCAGAAGGAACGGACAGGCTGTGTGTGCTCTGACCGGTAGGTGGCAGGTGTGTGAGCAAGCTCCCCCCTCAGGGGGGCAGGCTTACCTGGAGTGTTGTACCCTCAGGGAGGTACCTTCCTCCCACAACTGTGGGAGGCTGTTATCATGGCTTCTTGAATTCTCTGGAGAGAGACTCAGTATACAGCTTCAATTTTCTTTCCGTCTTCAAGGCCCCTCTGCCAAACATGTATTCTTCATAGTTGGCCTGGGAGTTGCTCCTCACGTCTAGGAGATGCTGTCTTTGAGCCCAGCTGGAACTTCACTGTGACAGGATGATAATAAAATTGGCGGTATGGTCTTGGACCGCCCTCTCTCTCCCCAGGAGGTGGGTAGCTGTCAGAACCCACAGATCAGGGCTTGAATACTTTGGGCTCTGGCTCTGGAGCAAGTCCTTTGCTTTTCCAGAGCCTCAGTTTTCTCAGCTGTGAAGCCTGGGTGCTCCTGGGTCTGGGAGCTCCTGCTCTGATGGCTCAGGATGGGTGGAAGGAGGGACAACATGGAGGAGGGAAGGGTCTCTGTCAGTACAGTCACAGTGGCATCTGCAGGAATTGACACTCTGAAGAAATCTTAGTTGCTGTGTCTTTGGAAGGGAAGCAACGAAACTGTTATTTCGTCTGGACAGGTGTGAAGTGAGGAGGGGACTCGGTCAAAGTGAAGAGCAATCATATACCCACTCAGTGTGCTCCCACCCCTCCTCTTTATCCCCCTCTTCTGGCTCAGGAGAAGCCTTGCAGGGGGTGGGGGGTAACTTCCAGCAAGGTTTCTCTGCACTGTGCAAGCTACTGTGCAGGGAACCAGCTGTGGTGTGCTCCTGGAGTAAAGCCTGGGGGAGGAGCTCAGATGACTCAGACAGGAAGCAGCATACCTAGTAGCAACAGGGAGAACGCAGAGTGGGTCTCAGGGCACCCCTTGTGCGTGATTCCCTGACCCCCATTCCATCAAGGAGCTCTGGAAATAAAGACAGGGGTGTGCTGCTTCGATGCAAAGAGCCAGCAGCTCCCCTGTCTATTGGAGAAGGGCTTAGAGCTGCCATTTCATTGGGCTGGAAGGGAAGAGACACTTTGCTCATAGTATGTGGACCTTATTTTGAAGGAGGCGAGAAACTTCCTTGGGCACTCCTGACTCAGCCAAGGAATGTGACCGCGGCATGGAGCTGGGTCGGTTTGAGGCCAACTCAGGGTGAACCCAGAGAATTGGTCGCAGCCGTGAATTGGTGAAGCCAGGAGAAGAGGGGAAGAGCTGGTACCGACTGTCGTTCAATTTCCCCAGGAAGTCTAGGGCAGAAGTCAGGGGCTCAAAAGCCACTCACTGAGGTGTGATGTCAGGGGAGAGATGCAGCTGAAAAGTTAGTGTCCTAGGGAGACTCTGAAAGCAGCGGAGAGCTTGGAAGATAGACCCGACAGGAAGGCCCCTCGTGGCAATTATAGTTGGAGTATTGAAGATGGGAACAAGAAGGGGCACGGGGAGGGGCAGGGACCGGGGCCAGCAGAGCTGGGGGTGGGGCTGACATGGGGAGATGTGAGGGGAAAGAGGGCGGGGCCCTGCTCTGTGAGAATAGCATGTGCAAAGGTCCTGGGACAGGGCACAGCATGGTCCTCTCAGGTCCTGCAGGTCTGGGATGTGGGCAAGGGCAGAACCAGCTGAAGCTGGAGACTGGTGCAGAAAGCTTGAAGAAGACAAAGTAGGACAACTGGATGGAAGGAGCACCGGGGGAGGAAGGAGAAGGCAGAGATGTGTTCTCAATCCATGTGGACTAGGGAAAAGCTAGCATCCAGAATCACAGGGCCCAGCTCTGGGCCACCATGATTCTGTGGTTGAGGAGCCCATGTTTTAGGGGACCTGTTTCTTCATGGCACAAAGAAGTATCCTGGCCAGGCCCTGAAACCTCCTGTGATGTTTGCATGGATGAAGACATCAAGGCTCTGAGGTTTGGTGTTACCACCCTTCAGGGAACGCAGCCAGCTGTAGATGCTCTTCTCAGAGGACCTGCCCTGTCTGTGTAGACACCACCCGTCCTTCCACACACTAATGGAATTCCACTGTCGCTAGTGGAATTCCACTACCCCAAGAAGTGACAGGCACTCGGAGGCAGTCTAGAAAGTGTGGACATAGCTTTACAGATGGGCTTCATCTCTGCCTTAGACCCCGTAGCAGTTTTGAATTACGCTCCAGGCGCCTGTAGATTCGTGCAGTGGTGTTATGTTACCGACCGCCATTTATCCACTCCCATCATGAAGGCATGGGTTCTCCTAAGGCAGGATGCTTAGTTAACGGAAACCCTGTAGTCTAACCTGACTGCAACCTGCTGAGCCTTCTTCACGGGGGAGAGGGGTATCCAAAGAGGGACACTGCTTCCCCTCACACTTCTTCAGCCTGCCCACTCCCACTTAGCTTCAGTTCTCACTCTCTGGGTGGCATGGGTGGGCACAGGTATGGGAAGACTCCTAGTATTCTGTATAGGCTGGCCTTGAGCTCTTTGACCCTCAGGCCACCTTCCCAGCACCCATGTGCAGCCCCTGCCAGCTGTCCGGGAACTTACTCCCATCAGGCACGCTGCACGGAATCCCCCAAATCAGCTTTTCTGTGGCCTAGGGGCCTTCAGCACGCAGCCTAGCTCCACCTCCTGCTGTGGATCCGGAAGCCATGCTGTGTGAACATTGAGCTGGGACAGGGAGGGGAGGAAGAAGGAGTTGGTGGTAGATTGGAAATTTCCTGTCTCGCCCAGGTATGCCCATGGGAAACCCTAGAAAGCCCAAGACAGTTCTCTCCTCCTCTCCCCGACCCCAAACGCACCCTCACAGGATCACTTCCTGTGTCAGGTCCTGAACTTGATTCCTGTTTCTGAGTCTACAGAACAGGAGGGAAAGCGCAAGTGCTGCCTGCCGCAGAGGGTGGGGCATGCTGGACGGGTGGGCTGGGCTGGGTTAGCCTGACACTTCACTTGGGGACTGAGCTCCTGAGGTCTTGGGGCACCATGACTCCAAGCCTCCCTGCCGCTCTCTACAGGGTCCCCACTCAATTATGGAAACCCTACCATGTTCTAGAAGGAAAAAAGCAAGATTTGGGGCAAGCAGGGCTGCAGGATACACACCTTTTGCGGATAGCTTTTCCTCTTCTGCGTCCTTCCGCTCCTAGTTACCTGTGGGAAGCCCCCGCACCCCGTCCTGACTCCACCCTCCAGAGACCTGGTGCAGTGCTCTCCGGACCTCCTTTCCTCCCTTCGGTGCCTGCCTTTTGTTCCCTCTTCCTTTCTTTTCTCTCTGACTCCGGAAAACCCTAATCAGTGTCCCTGAAGAACGCCACTCCTCTCCCCTCTCCCCTGCGGTTCCCGGTTCCCACAGGCGGAGGCACCCCTCGCGCGCCCCTCCCCCAGCCACTCTTGAGCACAGAGGAGCTCGGAAAAGCTTGCCGTGGCGGGGCGGGTGGGGGAGCGTCGTAGGAGGGCACTGCGCGGGCGGCGGGGGATTCTCCACAGAGCCAGGGGGAGCCCCAAGCCGTTCCTGGGTCTGAGCTGCCCCGCCTGCAACTTCTAAACGTCCGCATGCGGTTAACCCCTCTGTCCAGCGATTCCAGGCAGCACCATCCAGGGCCAGCCCCTCCTCTGCCACCCTCAGCGGGCTGTCCTGGCTGAAGAAGGGGGCGTGGGGTGCCGGGCCAGGTCCCTGCTTCCCGGGATCCGGGATCCGGATCGGGGATCGCCTCAGAGGGGCCGCACGCGCGTGTGCAAGCGGATGTGAGGAGCATCTCAATTGGCGGGCGGGGGAAGCGGATCAGGTTGTTACTACTGCAGAGCGCGCAAGCGAGCGAGCGAGGGAGCGGGAGGAGAGCCGCAGCGCTGGCCGGTGCGGGAGTGGGAAACGGGGACTGGACTTCAGGGCGGCAGACTCCCGCAGCCCTCTCCACCAGCCCACGCTGATCGGCTCCCAGGACGTCCTCCGGTAAGAGCGAGCCCAGGCAGGGAGGGCACCGTGCGAGGGCATCCCATGCCCTGCAGTCCCAAGTGAGGCCACACCCAGGACACCAGCAGCTTCCCAGGGCCTGGTGCTGGACCCCGGGGTTGCTGGGTCCACCAAGTGACACCATGACTTTCTGGGGCTGGCACTTGCTGAGGTTTAAACTAAGTGCAGGACCTGCCCCTGGTGAGATCTGGCTCCGGAAATCCACTTGTTTGTCCCAGGGGAGATGTCCTGAATATCCCAGGAACCCCTCTACCTCGACCTATTCTAGTGCTGCGCCTAGGATAGCGCATCCTGGGACAGGGAGCTAGCTAGGGAGCGAGGGCTCTCAAAGCTTCAGAAACCTTGGGAAGAGGTGCCCCGGAGGGCGGATGGAGTGGGTGTGCGGTGAGACGCATGTGCAGGGCGTGGGGGACCCTGCTCGCCCCCGCCGCAGTGAGGATGAGTTGGAGGAACCCACGTGCGCGCGGAGCTTTGGAGCCCCCTGGCGCAGAGTGGAGCGCAGTGGGGCATTCCGCAGGATGCAGGACTCACTGTCCTTTGCACCTCTCAATAGCCTGGTCTATCCAGACCAGAACCCGAGGTCGGGCTTGTCTGCTTCCCCGTCGTCCAGCCAGTGCCATGGCTTTGTGATCAGAGGAGAGGCCCGGGAGAATGGGAGAGTGAGCAGTAGTGCTCTTCTGGGGTTGCTGTGTGACCTTGGACAAAGGGTGCACCTGTGGGAGTCTCAGTGTGATGTAGGGGAGTGGTACAGCACACAGGAATGGGGATGATGTAGGGGAGAAAGAGGAGGAAGGTGCTCCGGTGAACGAGCCCATGAGCATGCCTGCCAAGCTTCTGTGTCTGGGAATTCACTGCCTTTGATTCTTGGCCTCTGCAGAGAGCCCTATGCACACTTAAGAGGGAGGAGGGTGGCAATGTGGAACTCTGAACCCAGAACCCCAGTGGGGTTCAGAAAGCTTTCATTCCGACCTGTCTGCTGACCTTGAGTAACTCATTTACCTCTCTGGGCCTTAGTCTCTTGATCTAGAAATGGGGCTTTGGGACATAGGGGATTTTAGGGTCTGAGGTCTCCCTGAGCCTGACACCTGCTGTCCCAATGGAAGGGGAAGAGGAAGCAGGGTACAGAGGGCTAGACTCCTGGTATGTAGTTCTTTAACCCTCCAAGTGCACTGAGGCCTACAGGCTGGCCCTTTATCACTGCTCCTCCCAGAGTCTGGGATGGAGGCAGGCCAGTGTCAGCCTGGAACTGCTTACCCTCTGCACAGGACATAAGCTTCCCTGGGGGAGAGGGTCCCTGGAGTAGATAGGAGAGTCAGAGGCCTCTCAAGGTCACATGGTCCGCTCTGTTGTCTGGCTACCTCCAGAACCCTCCCTGCCCGGAAAGATCTCCAGTGTGAACTATACCAGCCCATTGCACAGCCTGCACTGCCCGAATGACATCTCATTGAGGTCCTCCTTGGGGAGAACCTGTTGGGACTTTGTTTGAGATAAGTCTCTAGCTGGGCACCAAATCTCGGACACTGTAGGAAGAGTCCTGGCTGAAGACAGGAGAGCCAGGCCGAGTTTACAGGCCCTACTTCCCATCTGTGTGATCTTAGGTGACCTTGGGCAATCCCCTTTCTTGTCTTCCTGACCTGTATGTATATGAAGGAAGTCAAGCTAGAGAATGTCCCAGAACCCATCCTTCTCTGCAGACTTGTGGCTGGAGGTCAGGGATGGTACCTGAGTGCCAGAAGGGTATTCGATGAGTGCAGATGGCCCTGGGACTCCCAGTGCATGGCCTCTCCCATGCTTCTATCCCCAGAGATGTCTTGAGACATGCTCTGAGAAGGAGAACCTTTTCCCAGGCTCCACACATCCCAGGAGTATGACCTCAGGAGCCCCCACCGTGCTGGTTACTAGCCAGTGACCTTGAGTGAGAGCCTTTATATCTTTGAGCTTCAGTGACTTCATTGTCAAAACACAGTGATTAAGGCGGCGGTGTTCTAGTGTTCCTGTGGAGATTAAAGAAGGAACATGGGAAGAGCTTAATACAGTATGGATCCCAGAAGAGCCAGAAGAGCCACAGCCATTATCCATAGCATCACTCACAGCCCTTGGCAAATTGGCAGTGGGGCAGCTAGGAGCAGTGGCCATGGGGGGGCAGAGGGAGGCTTGGGACTTGCAGTATGCTCAGTACCAAGGGGCCCAAAGCTTCCTTGGGGTATGGAAGCAGCCACTGCCTCTGTCCCTGTCCCTCTGGCCACTATGCTGTATAGTAGGAACATCATAGGGAGGAGATACTAACTGGCTTTCTTACCCTCTCACACCTACATTTCCTCAGTTCTGCCTTCCTCGTCTACTGCCACTTCTGGGTCCTAATGTGATTATGACAAAATGGCCTTCAGCTCAGTCCCTGAACCACCCAGGAACGAACCAACCAGATGACTAGAGAGGGACAAGGCTGGGTATCTTTGAAGTATGTGACCAGTAGCAAAGAGGCCAGCTGAACCCCAGGGGGACTCTCAGGATCCTGGTACCACACCAGACCATGTGTGCTGGTGTGATGGAGAGGGGAGGAGGGTCAAGGTTTACCAAGACCTGCTGTGTGAGCACAGGTCAATTAACATCCTCTCTGGCTCTCTGCCTCCTGTGTGGGGTGAAAGGCCAGCCTAGAAGGATCGCTGCCGGCCCTGTTGGCTTTTGGGAAATTTACTACGATCATTCAGGCATCAATTGTTCACTGTCCCTTGGTGTCCATCTTGTGACTCAGCCTGGCTGGGAGAGGTGACGACAATGCCCAAAAGGAGCCCTGAGGGCTAAGAGCAGATGTTCCTGTCTTGGTGCGTTCCTAGTAACTATAAATTCAGGCCAGTTCTTTTACGTCTCTGAGCCTCATTTGTCTAATCTGTGAAATGGACATCATGTTCCTTGCCTTTTAGGGTTCTTAAGAAGATCACACGGGGGTAATTTATGGAAAACTCTTGGAGTCTGAGGTGTTCCGGGTGTGACTGTGGGTGCTACCTGGGTTTCTCTGTCTGGCGGCTGCCGCCATGTACAGGCGTCCAAGAGAGTGCTGTGTTTCCTGTGTCGTCCTCCTGCTCTGCATTCTGGAGGGTGCATTCGCTGGTCACACGGCCTGGCATGTAGTGGGGGAGAGGGGTGCGGCGGGGAAGCTCAGCCATGGGTTGGCCGCCTCAGCGAGGCTATCAGTGAGGGCAGCAGAGAGGCAGAGGTGTGGTAGCCTCCCATTCTAAGCTCCCTGTGAGGAAAGGCTGAGGAGTGGGGTCTTCGAGGAAATGCAGATAGAGCCAGGACATTGCTGCCTGCTGGGGGCTATTGGCTAAGGAGACCTCAGAACAGAGGTGTCCAGACGGGCCTTGGAGTCATCTCCATTTATTCCCTTAATCCTGATTGTAGGCGGACAGACTCAGAGTATCACACAGAGGGTTGAACCAGGATGGCGCTGAGTCAGCACTTTGGGGCTCTCAATCTGATGCTTTCCCAGCTTCCTCGCTGAGCACAGACAGCTGCTTTCCACTTCTTCTAGGATCAGAGCACAAGGTAGAGTGCTCTGATGGCAGGAAGTAGGGACCTCCTCACCCAGACACTGGGTTCTCCGAGTCTTACGCCCCATTTTGCTGATGAGAGTGTTGAGTCCTTAGAAAAATACAGAGCTAGCACAAAGTTCCTCTGTGTCAGGCTATAGCTCTGTAGCCACCTCAGCCGCCCCGTTCCTCTCCTCTCAACCCAGATGTGCCGAATGGCAGCAGCAGGGTCACCTGAACATAAGCATAAACCCACATGGGCTTGGAAGTAGGGAGGAGGTGCACACGGGTGGGGGAGAAAACAAAGGCCAAAGGCCAGAATCTGATTCTAAGGCAGGCTCTGCCTCCTTGACCCATCTGGGATGGCTGCTGCTCCGGGCTGACAGGCTGCCCTGCCTCCAGAGGAAGGAGACGGCAGCCAGCGCTTTGCTCTCAGTTCCATTGGCCAGCCGAGTGAAAGCAAGTCAATATTTGCCCAGCAGCGAAGGATGGTAGGACTTGTGCTGGGACGGGAGTGTGGATCTGGGGACTGAGCAACTCTGAGCTTCCCATGGTGAAGAGCCTTTTGTGTGTCTGCATGAATCCTGAGCTGGTCTGGTCTGGCCCACATGTCCTCCCGGCAGCCCTCTCCCCTAACACATTCCCTTTATTATAAGCTGATGTCTCCCCAGCTTCCAGCCCCCTAGAGAGATGGGATTTGAGGCTTTTTGTGGAAAGGCCTGCCAGCAGATGGCCGGATGAGCTGCCTGCAGAGGGCACGGAAAGGCAGGCTTCCTTACCTGGGCCCGAAGCCCAGGGACAGATGTGCAGGCCTTGGCAGGTCAGGAGAGGCAGAGAGCGGCTTCTTTTTTGCCTTTGTCATGCCGCCTCTGCATTTCCCCATCTGTCCTGAAGTTAGAGAGGGGCCAGAGGAGAATAAGGTCTTGCCGACCCCCTCTACTGAAATGACATTCTTGGACCCGCCTACCGACTCTTGATTCGTGTGGCTCATGGGATAATGCCCTAGAACTTAACAAAGGGCATGTTTGGAGGCAGATGTGTTTTCTGTGTGCTAACAGGGTTAGACTCCAGTAGGATGGGCTTGTGTGAGGCAGAAGGAAGGCAACGGTTGCAGGATCACTAGTGGTTAGTGACTCTGCCAGATGGGTACCCACAGGAGCTGATCTACTGAGCTTGCTTACTTTGTTAGGAGCAGTCGGTATTGTTACCTGACCCTGAAGGGGACAGCACCCAAGAATAAAAATGGCCTCAGCCACCAACTCAGGCTGGAAAGATCAAGAAGCCATCAACAGGAGTCTTTCTCAGAGTTGCAGTGTGGTTGAGGTTGCCAGCTCCAAGCCTGCCTTCAGCTTGGACTTCAGAGTAGATGGCTGCCAGGGACAGATTGCAGCCTGGCCCTTGGCCCTCCCTCCAGCACGAGGCTCCTAGCGCTTCCTTCCTTCCTTCCTTCCTTCCTTCCTTCCTTCCTTCCTTCCTTCCTTCCTTCCTTCCTTCTTTCCTTCCTTCCTTCCTGCCCCTCTGACTCCTGGAAGCCATGGGATTCCTTGCCTTCTTGAGTGTGAATGGACCCAGTGGCCCAAGTGCTCTCCAGGTTAGACAGGTGCTTGGGAGGATGGTCTGTGTGCAAATTCCAGGTCCTCCAGTGCTTTGTCAAGTGTGTGTGTGTGTGTGTGTGTGTGTGTGACTTTGACTAACTTATTTCTTTTTCCTTTGTTTTTTGAGACAGGGTTCCTTTGTGTAGCTTTGGCTGTCCTGGACTCACTTTGTAGACCAGGCTGGCCTCAAACTCACAGAGGTCCATTTGCCTGTGCCTCCCTGAGTGCTGGGATTATAGGCGTGTGCCACCACACCTGGCTGACTCTCTTATTTCAATACCCTAGTTTCCTTATATGTAAAAGTGGAAATACAGTAGTTTGAAACACATAAGGTTGATATGAAGATTTAATGTATCAATATTTAGCTAGATCCTGGGGGATATTAGAGACCATGCAGATGACTCAGTAAAACGCTTCCATGATTGCTATAGGTTGTTTTGTAAGACAGAAGGGAGCATGTTGAAGAGAAAGAAGTTTAGAGCTGGAAGGAATGGGTGAGGCAGGAGTGAATTTGGCAGGAAGGCTGTGGAGTATGGTAGGCCCCCTTCCCCCATGAGTGAGTGTCGACAAGCCGTTGCCCTCCACTTACTTGGATCTCAGTTGTGTCCTCTTACAGTGTACAATGAAGGAGGGCAGTCTTCACCTCTCCCCAGTGCCCTGCAGTGTGTGATGGTCTGGCAGAGCCAGCGTGGCCTCTTCCTGCCTCCTCTCTGGACACACAGGCATCCTGGCTGGGTCCCTGACCAGACCCAGTGGGCTGCTCTCCCAGCCCGGCTGCTTGGCTCCTGGGTGGCTTTGGCTGAATCTGGTCACTCATTTTCTGGTCTTCATTTGTCCAGGGAGATGGCCTGGTGGTTTTGTACTCTGAAGTGCCAAGGCAGAGCACTGCCATGTTGCTGTGCCATGATGGCCAAGCAGAGGGCAGGGCAGAGGGTCTTCCTTCAAGCCAGGATGTCCTGGCTGAGAGCTCTAGACAGGATGAGGCAAAGCCTTCCTGGGATGTCAGAGGCATCCTCTCCTGCCAGCCAGGGAGCCCAGAATCAGCCTCTTGGTTCCACACCTCACCCAGCATCTCTTCTGTTTGGAGAGTGGGTGCCCTGTCCTTTGCTTCCTTCTTCCTGAGGTGGGACAAGTAGTCAACAGGATCTGCTGATAGTATAAAATTGACACTTAGGCCACAGGCCTCTCAGATTCTCAACATCTGCCAAAGACTGTGGGATGACCAGGCTATGCATACCCAAAGCAACTGGGAGATGCCCACTGCCCCTTAGCTCTCCACCCGGTCATGTGAGGTGAGTGGCAGGGTTGAAGAGGGAGGTGCCTTATTTCAGCGCTGCTCAGGGTCTTAAGAAAAATGCCTAGAAGTTGCCCCCCAAGCGTATCCCCAAATATGAGGTTGCTTGGCCAAGGACACTTCTAAAGTCAACCATGAGCTCATGGCTTGGAGTCAGCTGTTTCATGTGCCCTGTTCTCCAAGCTTCACTAGATGAGGCTTCAACATTGGCTAGGACTGTGGGGCTCTCTTCTGGTGCTTGTCTCCTACGGTCTTGGTCCTGATGTTCAGTCTCCTTATGTAACTTGTCTCCTTGTGTAAATAGGGTGTGTTTATACTAGACAGCAGGTAGAACTTCCTTTGAGCATCCCTCGTGTGAGTAACAGAGGTTCTCCTCACCATATGTATACACAGTGTGTCTCCATATAGTCCAGGTTGATCTCAAGTTCACCATGAGTGCTAGACTGCTATTGAACTCAGTCTGGTGCCCAGGCTTGCTGTAATCCTTCAGTACTTTCCAGTGTCAGATTGGGGCCTTGAGCTACCATGCCTGACTCTTCTAGGACATTCAAGGGCAGATGTGGTCTCCTATGAATCTGATGTTGGCCATAGGGAAATTTCAGAGAAGAGCCCTGGACTTGAGATTTTAGCTGAGAGGGCAAGGGTGCCTGCTACCATGCCTGACAGCCTGAGTTCAATTCCTGGAACACCTCACCAGCTCCTGCAAGTAGTCTCCTGACCTCTACATATGTGCTGTGGCATGTGCACCCCATGTATGAACACACCCACACAAATAAATAAATATAATAAACTTGAAAAAAAATCTAAGTCAGGTCCTGAACCATGTCATGTAGGGCAAGTTGCTTTGAGTCTTATTTCTATTCTGTTTTCTTTCTTTTTTTTTTTTCAATCTTTTAAAAAAGGTTGCTGTGTTTCCTCTGGCCTTGAACTCACCAGGTAGCTAAGGGCAACCTTGCATTTGTCCTCCCATCCCACTTCTGGAGCAATGAGACTAATGTATGCTCGGTTATACCTAGCTTCACACAGTGCTGAGGAGAGCACCCGGTCAGGCCCGGGCACAGCAGGCTAACGGTCTACCACTGAACCACAGCCCAGCCTCTGAGCCTCGTTTCTGAAATGGGATTAGCACTATTTACAGAAGTTTCTAAATACCCACCTCCTTAAACAAACAAACAAACAAACAAAAACACAGCTTGAGGAACTGGAGAGATGGTTCAGAGGTTAAGAGCACTGGCTTGAGTTCAATTCCCAGCAACCACATGGTGGCTCACAACCACCTATAATGAGATCTGGCGCCCTCTTCTGGTGTGCAGGCAAACACACAGGCAAAGCTCTGTATACATTGTGAATAAATGAATCTTAAAAAAGAATGCAGCTTGATTGAGCTGTTGTTCACATGCCAAACAACTTACACATTTTACCTATCACCACACTCAATTTTAGAACATTTTTTTCAACCCCCCCCCCCCAGTGTGTGATATGTTGTAATTCCCTATTTTCCATTGTTCCAGCCTTAACCAGCAAATAACTGGCTTTCTGTCTCTCTAACTTTGCCTCTTCTGGATCTTTCCATACACCGAGTCATGCACTGTATGACAGTGCTCCAAAGTGCCCCTGCGCTGGGCAGAGCCAGGGCTTCCTTGCTGTCTTGTGGATGGCATCCGGATGCAGCCATGTACTGTTTGGGCACTCATCAGTTCACAGGCATTTGGACAGTCCACGGCTCCTGGATCCATGAGCACTGGGGACAAGGCTGTCAGGACAGTATTTCATTCCTCTCAGCTTTGTACCCAGCACTGGAATTGCTGTGTTCAATTATTTATTTTTTAAAATCTTTCATTACGTTCATCTACTTCTTTATTGGGAGTCCCATGTCACAGTACTCATGTAGAGGTCAAAGAACGACTTAGAGGAGTCACTTCTTCCACCATAGGGTTCTGGGGATCAAACTTGGGTCATTAGACTTAGCAGCAGGAACCTTTACCTGCTGAAGCATGCCATTGGCCCAGAGGTTTGATTGATTTCTTTTGAGCTATGTAGACCAGGATGGCCTCGAACTCACATGCATCTGCTCACCTCTACCCTCCCAAGTGCTGGAGTTAAAGGCTGTGTGAGCACACTGGCTGAGATTTATTTTATGTGTGTTTATGTATTTCTGTGTATTTACACAGACATGTGTGATGCCTGTGGAGGTCAGAAGAGGGCACAGGTCCCCTGTAGCTGGAGTTACAGGTAATTGTAAGTTGATTTATGTGGATATTGAAAGCTAAATTTGTACCCTCTGCAAGGTCAGCAAGCACTCCTAACCACTGAGCTACCGCTCCAGTTCAAAGGATTTATTCTTAAGTGGTATATTTATATCCGAAGGCCCTATTCTGAGTATTCATGGCAGACGCTGTTGTCATCTCCATTTTCCCAAGTGAGGGAACTGCGGCATCATTTGCAAGACCTTTAGTTAACAGAGCTAGGATTTGGATGCTGGACTCTCAGGTCACCAAACTTGCCACATTCTGTGGGCAGAGTGAGGCAGAGTAGGAGAGCACAGCTGGCCCCTGCCAGGCCTGCAGCGTCCTGGTGTCCAGGCCTGCAGCGTCCTGGTGTCCAGGTCTGCCTCCCTTAGTGCCTTGCCTGGAAAATGGCCTGGCCTGGAAGGGAAGAGTTTCCATCCATGGGCTTTGGTTTCCCCATTGTTCAGCAACAGCTAGACTAATCCTTCCTATTTTCATGCCCTGGGTAAGCCGCATGCTCCCAGCAGCCTGGGTCCTGATGTCTCTCAGCAGCACCTACTGTCACACACCTACTGTGTAGGGGCCAGGTGGGGGAGGTCAGGACCTACCACAGCCTCCCTTCTGTCACGGCCTTGCTGTAGGCAGGAACCTTCTGTAGCCTAATATTCTCTTGGAGTCCCTCTGCCTACCCATACCCCTGATTCCTGTTCCCTCTGTAGCCACTGCCGCCACCTCCTGAGGCTGGCCCATCTCCTGGTATGTATTCACCAGAGGGATGGTGCTGATTGTCACCAGGTGCCCAGCACATGCTAGTGCTGGTTGACTGTGATGTGGCTCAATATTGAGCCAGTGGTCGCTGCAGCCGCTGATCCCCAGGGCACTTTTTCGAACCCTTTTCCAGTGAAACCATGAATTGCATTCTGCGCCATCAAGCAAGGCAGCCACAGCCACATTGCATTTCCCAGCCGGGACATGCATGTCCTCTGCATGTTCCCTTTAGTCTACATGCCTGCCAGTCAGCTCTCCACCTGTGTTTCCCGGGGACATGTAAGGTGCTGACGTTAGCCTCTGGTGCCAGAGCGTGCAACATCTCTATGGCTGAGGAGACAAGCTGAGGGCAGAGAAGGGAACTCTCCAAGGTCACCCCACTAGAAGGAAGAAAGGGGGAGGATTTGAGTGAAAGCCATCTTCTCCTGATGCCTGGGATATCAGGCTGAGAGCGGTGGTGTTGAGGGCTTCTGAGGGATATGACTGGAAGACCCAAGGGTGTGCCATGTCTGGGCAGCTGCGCTCTGCATCCAGCTTGAGCCCTTGTCTCCTTAACCTTGAGCAAGGCAGTGGTCCCACTGGACTGCCAGTTCTGTTTTCTGAGCCATCTCCCCTCACTCTCTCCCTCAGCCTCAGTTGTTGTGTTTTTGTTTGTTTGTTTGTTTTTGAGACAGGGTTTCTCTGTGTAGCCTTGGCTGTCTTGGACTCACTTTGTAGACCAGGCTGGCCTTGAACTCACAGAGGTCCACTTGCCTGTGCCTCCCTGAGTGCTGGGAATACAGATGTGCACCACCATGCCTGACTTCTCCCTCGGTTTTTATTGTTGTTCTGTTCTGTTTGTTTGTTTGCTGTTCTGTTTTGTTTGTTTGAGACAGGGTCTCCTGTAGCCACTTTTTGTGGCTGAGGCTAGCTTTGAACTCCTAATTTTCCTGCCTCCACCTCAAGCTCTGGGATAACAGGTGTTCACCATCACAGCAGGCTTGGTTTTTAGAGCTAGGGTCTCACTGTCTAGCCCAGACTGGCCTCGAACTCATGATCCTCTCGTCTCTGCCTCCCCCAGTATCTCACCACACTAGGCTTCAGGGCTGCAGCCTCCATTGGGAGGAGAGTGTATCTTGCATGACAGGCTTACCCGGGGAGCTTGGTGCTGACCAAGTGGCTTTCTTCACAATTGCCTGGCTTGGCAGAGGCCTCTTCCAGGCTGTTCTTGCCCCTCTGCGTGCTGAGTCGCTGTGCTGTCCCAGCTCCTCCCCCCCCTCTGCCTATGTGCTTCCCTATTTTTAAGCTCCGTGGGCTTAATGAGCTGCGTAGAGCTACACATCTTCAGCAGTCACCTTGCTCTCTAGCAACCTCAGACATCGCCTGGGCTCTTCACACTTGACAGCCTGGCCCTGTCTGAGGCCAGAGCTGGCCAGGTTCCTGTGTGGACCCAGTAATGGCTCCCAGTGGGCCCTCACTCACCTGGGGGTGGCCTGCAGATCTCAGGCCCTGGAGAAAGGCTTTTTCTCCTTATGCTATGGTCTGTCTTGTTTTTCCCCTTCCTCCCCCCTGTCAGCCCATCCTGCAAGAGGGCACCGAGCCTCCCACATACTGGCAGCCACTTTTCTTTGAGGACAAACTAGGGACCTAAGTGGTCTTGTCCGGGTGAATGAGCTAACTTGAAGCAAGGCCCGGGACAGTAATGTCGGAGATTGAAAGGGAAGCCTGATGTCATCCAGTTGTGTGTCTCTGTCTGGGCACTCCCTCAACGACAGGGCACTCTGATGCCACCACTGGACAGTGATGACTAGGCAAAAATTCTTCACGTTGATTCTAAATCAAAGGTCCCACACCAAGAGGAGGGAAGGCCTCCTCCCCAGAGTTCATCTCTCTCCAGCCCTCCCTGTGTTAGAGAAGGAGAGAGGAATCTGAGGAAATGCCAGTCACTCCTTACAAGGAACCACAGCCCAGTGCCAGAGGGGACTTGGCTTGAGCAGTGGGCTCCTGGGAAGAGCTGAGATGGTAAATGAACCTGCCTTCCTGCCTCACACGTGGAGGTCCTCAGGTCTGTGACAGAAGAGTGGCCTCTATGGAGGCAGGCGAGTTCTGGCTCCCCAGGGACTAGGGATCTAAGAGGAGCCATAGTGGGGCTTCCAGGGACAGTTTCAGCCAGGGGGCTGCAGCTCCCCCCCACTCCACCGAGCCCGGGGCTCCAGAGCGATGGAACGACTCCAAGCTTGGTGGCTTTAGGAGAGCACTGGCCCGGAGCCAGACTCCACTGTCACTCTGTGGCCTTGGCTTGCCACACCCTCTGGTTTGGGGGCTGTAAAGTATGCTTCATGGACCTATCCAGGTGGCGTGGGTGGATGTGTACCTTCTGGGGTGTGCTCTGTAGGGAAATGCCCTCAGTGGGTATGTGACGGGAATAGAACTGTGCACCTTCCGTGGGCACCCTCATGCCACCCTTGCCTCTGGTACAGGGCAGGGTAGCCAGAGCTCTGGGCATTTCTCTCCTAGTCAGAGAGGGACTGTTCCCATGTATTCACCTACCCCTTCCCTAGTGTAGACAGAAACTTCACCTCCTGAGAGAGGCTCTTGGGGAGGGAGTACCTGCTCCAGGCCAGGTTCTGTGGAGTAGCTCTCTGGAGGTGGCAGTACCCAGAGCCAGGGCAGTACTCTGTGACATCATCACCTCCCTTAGTCAGCCATCCGTGGTGGCAGCTTTGAGTAGTATACTCTTGGTGTCTAGTCATGAGATACTGATACCTACCTGGCAGTCTGCCAGACTGCCTGTTGCCCACACCTGGACACCGCTTCTGGGCCCACTCATCTCCTTGAAAGCCTTGGCTCAGAGCTGCTGACATAGGAAACTCCCAGAGCGAGCCCAGCCTCTGCACTCTTTCCTTATACCTCGGTGACACCTATATTCCCCTGTGTGGGGTGTCCTGGGGCACCTGGGCAAGCTGGAGTGGTAGAGTGACCACAGGGGAGAGCTGAGACACCGGCCATGGCACCCTGAGTTGAGTGCTCTGTGGTTTTCCCCCTCTTTGTTTTTTTTTAAATGCATTTTAACTTAAATGCAGTAGGAACCCACACAGAACTTACAACCTGAACAACCAAATGGAGATCTAGTGGCCACGGAGGATGAGGGTACCGGTGTTGAGATACAGAGGATGTTGGGGGGATAGAGTAGGGTTAGGGCCAAAGAGGGCAGAGGAAATGGAGGCCTTGCCACAAGCCATACTCCACGTCCCCAAAAGGTGAGCTGGGGCAGCTGATGGGAGAAGGAAGATTTCTTTTATGGGGGAAGGATGCAGGGTTTGAGGTAGGGTTTCTCTGTGTAGCCCTAGCTGTCCTGAAACTTGCTCTATAGACCAGACTGGCTTCGAACTCAGAGATCTGCTTGCGTCTGCCTCCTGAGTGATGGGATCAAAGGCATGGGCCACTAACACCTGGCCAAAGGAGGGTTCCTTAGTGGAAGCGTGACAAAATCCTGAATTTGTGGTTGTCATGACACCTTTAGACCACCCTTTCACAGGAGTCTCCTAGGATCATCAGAAAACACAGGTATTTACAATACGATTCCTAACAGTAGCAAAATAACAGTTATGAGGTAGCAACAAAAAGAATTCTATAGTTGGAGGTTCAGCATAACATGAGGAAGTGTATGAAAGGGTTGCAGCTTTAGAAAGGTTGAGAAGCTCTGGTCGAGAAGGTACAACAAGGGCACTGAACCCACCGTAGAAAATTATAGGCAGTGAGACAGTACACCGTACCTCCCCGATGGGGCATTCCTTCCTCTTCCCTCAAGGGAACCTGTTCTGGCCATGACATCCTCATCCATTATTGTTCCCAAGCCTGCTGTACCCTGGAGGCAGGCTCTGCTCTGATGCCACTCTGCAGGTAGAAACAAAAGGCCTAGAGAGGCTGAGAGACCTGCCCTATCCACCCGAGCCAGGGGCTGGCTCAGCCCACTTGGTGGCATCTGCTCTTTGCTTGGCTCCTCGCCATTAGGTTGGCTCCCACAGGATTCCACGTGGGGCTCTGCGGTATGCAT
This sequence comes from Pachyuromys duprasi, assembly GCA_028658305.1. NCBI lineage: Eukaryota > Metazoa > Chordata > Mammalia > Rodentia > Muridae > Pachyuromys > Pachyuromys duprasi. The sequence continues at coordinate 5,094,089 of CM053757.1, read as the reverse complement.
CTTCCCCACACTGCCCCCTCTGCCAGCCTGTTGGTGCTCCGGGGCTGTACCTCAGCCCTCCCAGTCCTGTTTCCATATCTGTTCCAGCCCCAGGTCATGCAGGAGAAAGTTGGCTTCCGGGACTCTAATTATGCCCCCAGGACTTGGCATGACCCACTTTTGTTCCCGGATACTGTGAGCTGTCAGGGGTGCTGGCGGTAATGGGCATCTCCGTCTGGAGAGTGGCCGACACTTCTTGGTCCTTGCTCCTGGGAAGAGAGTATACTGAAACAAAGGGACCAGACTGTCCTCCCCGGCTGACCCTTCCCTGGATTCCAGAGCCCCCATCATGCACCAGGACAGACTGGGATCCTAGACTTCTTGGGGCTTCTTACCCGCCACCTGGCACATTATTTGGGGTGCAGCGCTCTTCATTATCTGGGAAAGGTGAAATTACTGTGATGTTTCAGACATCGTCTTTTGTGCCCTGCTTAACCTCAGTTTCCTCTCTTCTGTAAACTAGCTCCATCTGTGGTGGGGAGGGAGGCAGCTTTGAGGCTTGGAGTGTAGCAAGGACGGCTCTCTGTCTCAGAGCTGGCCCCCCTTCAAGCCTCCCCTGTGAGGACAGCCTTCTCAGAGAACCTCAGAAGCTTAGAGTGGCTGATGGAAAGCAGAACCCTTGGATGGCTATGCCAGGACATTGGGGGTTCACAGTGGGGTCTGGAGTGTACCCTCTGTCAAGCAGCTGGAGTCACATCTGCTCCGCCATTCCACAAAGGCCTGAGTTTGGTATCTCTTGGTAAGCTGCTTGGGGACAGCATTGGGTTTTCTTCAGGTTGTGTGGTTAGCTGTCAGCAGGGGCCTGGCATAGGATTTAGGGTGAAAGAAAATGAGTATGAGAATAAAGAACAGACCCAACGCAGCAGCTGCACTTGGAAGGGTCAAGGCCAGAGGAACTAGACATGGCGAGCAAAGTCATGTCATAGGCTTCCTTGCCAGACTTGGAGGGTGTGCTGGCCGGGGCCCCTCTCCTCAGGTGGATCCTTCCAGGGTGGCAGGTTTGCCACCCACCACTGACTGGCCATTTGGCTTGCAGCCTTGGGGCCTAGACCCTGACACAGAGGTTTCCAGGTGAAGCCCTTCCAGGTGAGACCCCATCTCGGTTACCTTTGTCAGGCCCGACTACCAGCCTGTTTCTCTGGCAGGGTTGGTGGAAGAGTGGGAGAGCACAGGAAGGAGCAGCCACTTCT